>APFE030572588.1:76162-131906 GCA_000404065.3 Pinus taeda
CATTTTTAATAAGCCCATTCCAAGGATTTCTTACTTAGCCTCTTTTGACCTGCCATCAGTAGGTAGCTGGTTTGGTGAAGAACATTTTACATATGTTAGAGTTTTTGGTAGTGAAGCCAACCCCCATGTCCTTCCCTTATATGTTCCTGATAAATTGTTAGCCCGAGAAATTGCCTACCAACTCTCAGCTAAGAGTACCACACAGACTCTTAGGAACAAGCAAAAAAGAGGCTGGCCAACTTTTCCTCTCAGATGCGAGGTTTTCACCCTGCACGATTTAAAACATGCAGAAAAGGAAGCCATGAAAATTCAAGCCCTACATCTTCCTATCCTCCCAAACAGAGCATATGACCCCAGGAAATATGCATACGCCGCTCTTGAACATGCCAAATTATCAACATTTGAGCATAAGGAGGATATTTTTGATGATATCTTTTGCTCAGCAGAATCAATTGGTCATGCCAGAGAACTTGCTAAAACAAGGTATAATGATGAAGGGTTATCTGAATTCAATAGGCTCAGGCAGCAGAGGTTGCAAACTCTGCCCCTGGAACTAATAATGCCGACCCAAGCGTCATCTTCAAGCGAGCCTGGTAAGCAATGTCAGAAAGAACCCCCTGCTACAATGAAAACCAAAGCTAATGAGCAGGAGGAACAATTGAAGAAAAACCAAGAGGATAATCTGAGGAAAGAGCAGGCAGAGCGTTCAGCTAAAGAAAAAGAAGAACTCTTAAAACGAGAGCAAGTAGAACGTTTAAGAAAAGAAAAAGAAGATAGATTAAGGAAGGAAGAGGAAGACAGACTAAGAAGGGAGCAGGCAGAAATCCAGCAGAAAGAACAGGAACGGAAAGAGAAGGAGAAACAAGAACAACTGCTCAAGGAATTGCAATCCAAGCAAAATACCCCCGATACTAATAAGGGAATTGATACAAACCCCGAGCTGCAAAAGGAATGGCAGCATTTTAGTACCATTATCGGTGGAACTAAGGATTCACAGAATACCGAGACTCCTAAGAGTAGCGGCATACAGAAAGAAGGTTCATCCCAGGTTTTGAGCACAACCACCGGCCCACCCAAAATTATGAATGTAGAGATAATTCCAAAAGGTCCTAGTGACCAAATCACCCTCCTGGTAGAAGACATTCCTCCACTGAACGTCTTCTACAGCCCTAAGCATAAAGCAGTAGTAAAAATATCAAGGAAAAGGCAGAGGCTTGATCAACCTCCCCTCTTTCCTGAGCAATCTTTAACGGGCAATGTAGTCTGGAGAGAGAAATTTGACCCTTCTGATGACCTGACCAAGTTGTCACAATATGCGGGAGCTTATTCGGCTGCCACTATTGACAAGGCCTCAGAGGTATCAGTTCTCTTAAAGACAAAGGACCAGGAGATTTTGACTCTTCAAACGGAATTAGCAGATATCAGACAAAGAATAATGCAAGCTGAGCAGCAATCAACAGAACACCAGCAAGAAACAATGCGCATAAGTGAGCAGCTATCGGAACAACAGAAAATCAATAGCCAATTGATGCAACAATGGCAGGAGGAGAAACAGTCAATCACCCAGGCAGCCATCCAAAGACAGAGCAAATTGACAGAGGCATTGGAGCAGTTAAAGGCAGCAAATGAGCAATCTTTAAAAGCTAAAGATGAATATATTGCTCAAATCACAGCACAGTTGGAAGCCACCAAAGGAGATGCGCAATTACAAGAATTCAAAAAAGAAGCAATGATAATCAATAAAGCGCTTATATCTCAAGTTAAACTCTTGGCACAATCCCTTTCTCAGGCAGAACCACTCTGTGAGTTGGCAACGACTGTAAGCGACCAGGTAGAAAAGATTAGAGCAGATTATAATCAAGCCGAAGACGATATCTCAAACTATCTTGAATGGCAAGATTCAAAGTCAGGTAAGCAAGCCGATTTACCTCGGATATTGGAAGTCCATAAAAATATATTGTTTACAGAATGGCAGACACAAATACTAAAAGCAGAAAGAGCAGCATCAAGATGTTCATTAACCGCTGGCAATTTGGCCGATCTAGTAAATGATACTCTATATTTGGCCAATATTGCTTCCCAATGGACACCTGGCAAAATTACTACTGCATATACATTGGAACAAACATGCTACCCTGATCTAGAAAACAGAGCAAAGTTAATTACCGCGGTTAACTCTTTAGATATAGATTCATATTGGCGGTTTCTGATTAAGCCGCATGAACAAAGATCTGCTCTCAAGTGCTTAACAGAGGTTGTGCAATACATGATCCCCGAGATCCAGGACTCCACCTATGCTGCCCAGCTCAGTTCCAGGCTCAACAAACCTCCTGAGGTTGAGCCGATGCTCGCTATCAATAAACTCAGGTACAAGGGAAAGCAGCCGACAGAGTGATTCATCGTCCAGCTCCTCCGATCGCCAACAAAATAGGAATTAGAATTTATTGACATCAGCTTAGTTAGCTTTTCTGTTTTGATAGATATTTTAGATTAGCATAGTATTTATAGACCCTTTCATGCATTTAGAAAGGGTCGTAAAATTTTGTATAAGACTTAACAGACTAAAGTTTGCACTACTGTGCTTCAGCCTCTATTCTTTTATGAAACTCGACCACGTGCTTTTACTTTAATGGAGAAGTTTCTTGATTCAATTGTGCACTATTGTCATTGATGCAAAGATTGTTATGCGTTGAAGTAGAAGTCATACATAGCGATTCATATCGGGAGTGGCTTACAATCCAAATGGTATTTTTATCTTTTGTTTGAATTCATTCTGCGTATTTGATTTCACTGTGTAATTATTTTCTGCTATCATTAGCTGTATGCATGCGTAACAACAGGAAATCTTGTTCATACCACTATTGGATGTTCATATGATGTGCCTTATTATTTAATCATGTATGCATTAATGGTATGAACCTTTAAAGTATTGTAGTATTGCTTTAATTACTGTATCTAACTATTTAGGTACAGTAATCTTTAGTGATTTAATATCTGTGTTTTGAGAATGTTGTTATCTATATAATTGTATTTTTAGGATATAGAACATCAAAAGCTACGCTTTAGAAGTTCAATTAGATTCCCGGGATAGTTTTATTTACTTACATTTCTGTCAATAGTTTTAGTCATTCACCTATCGCTACTATTATTCCCAAAGTATTCATTCATCCCATTTATCTATTGCTGGGAAACTGGTCCCATTATCCCCAGTCGGAGCCACTACACCAAACAGAAAAGGAGCTGCACTAAGGTCCGGACCAGGTGGTTTCCCCCAATGTCGATGCAATGATTTTCGAGGCATCAACAGGTGGTAACTATAGAATGTGTTGCCTTATCAAACTGACTGCACTTCTCGAAGAGACCCAAGCGAGCTCTTCCTCGCTCTCTCGCGAAGGTGAAATTAAGGGACTGTTTCCTAATTCTCCACTACCTTTGTGGATCTTTCCGCTCTGCGTCGTTCCAAACATTAATGTATTCACATAACCTGATTTTCACATAAGAGCATCTTAATCCAGGTATTCAAAGATTTAATGTACTTACCTCGTGGTCCCTTGAGAAAACATCATTTTTCTTCATTGTCGCTCATGGTCATGTCTATCACAAACTCAGTGATAAATCCCCATATTATCTAGTCGAGCCAATGGTCCACAGCTCGCGCAATCTTATCGTCTAATGCCTCTAGTTTGGGCACTAATTCCAGAGTCCACACTATCGGTTGGTCGAGCTTATACCTTCCCTGGATTTTGGCTAACCTTGTGATCCACTCATACAGTTTAGAAGGAAAGGACACAAAGAAGATCTCGTGGATTTCCATATACACAACGATCCAACCACCTTCTCTCAGACACCTGCAAAGTTATGTTTTCCTGTGTCATGAACTCGTGAATCTTCTTGTCCAACCACTCTCCAATTTCCTTCTTTGTTGGGTTCCAGTGGCACAACATCAGATGTCCCTTAAGTAGATCTCGATCCTGGCAATGGAACCATTTTTTGGCTTAGTGGGGCCTGACCCAGGTTTAGAAGTAATTTAGCTAAACAAATCCCGAAACTACCAGCCCTTTCGGCAACAGTCCGCGGTGCACGAATTGAGGTCTCACCCAAGGTAGTATGGGAGAGTGCTGGAACCAGGTTTCCGCACCCTAGGGATGTCTTGATGAAATCTAGGAAGTTTGCGAACCGAACCTATGCACTTGCGTTGCTCCACGCAGTCGTCTGTCCTTCGCAACTTGCGTAACTGTTACCACGCAGCTCTATAAAGAGCGTGAAGAGGTGTTGTCCAGATCCTTTATCCTTACTGTGCTATTATTATAGATCTTAGCTTAATTGTGTGGGCCCAATATTCTCATTCATCATTCAACATCCATAACAAGTGCGTGCAATCATAAAACTGTAAAGAGATGCATAGATTTAATAAAAATATAGATACACAATATTTCAGAGTCAACTTATCTTTTATTAATTCTCTGTCCAAGTACAATCCCAACTCCGCCATGCGCACTCAGCTGCAGGGGTTTGCGCACATAGCTGCAGACTCTACCAGACCTCTATGCACTCAACTGCAGAGCCTCTTCCTACTACTACAACCCAAGACTCAGACTTACAGGCTCAGAGCTAATTCATCACCTCCAAAAAGCATATCTCTTACATCTTAGAGCCGCGCTCTATTTATACAATACCATGGTCCGTGGACCATGGGTAGGCCAACATACTTTACATTATCTTAGGGTGGACAACCCTAGACTCTTGCCCTTTGCGCCTACATTTTGCGGAGTCTTTACATTACATTTGACCAAAATTCAGGCTTCAAGCCCCAAAAACATGCTATGGGGGGATCCATTGCCCAACATTCGCTAAGGAGCTATTGTGGATCTTTCTACAAGCTACAACACTATGGTGGTATTTCTCAAAGCCCCTTGGAGATTGAGCTTCAACATGGTTTCCCTTTTCATCACATTGATTGCAACCCCAAGATCAATCAGGTTATTAGGGACCATAATTCCATCGATGTGCACATCTTCTACTTGGCTACCAAGGTCTAGGTATTTTAGGGAGATCACCCTCCCAAGAATCAAATCAGATATTTTCCAACAAAATTGATGGTGGGGGTATCTCTTCTTCTTTTCCTAGGCATATTGAAACATTTTTCCTTAATAATATTATTGTAGATGCGAACATATTTAATGGCCTGGAGAAGGGGTATCTTGACACACAAATTTTTCAATTCCCCCAAAAGTTCAACCTCTTCTAGGGAGGGTTGGTTAGGGTGGAGAAACCTTTTAGGATAGGGGGTGTATTGACTTTAGGGAACTCTCTTCCTTCTTTGATCTCTGCAGGTGGAGAAGGTTGGTGATCATCTAGGAGCACTCTCCCAAACCGAAGGTTGATCTATTAGATTTCCATAGCATAAGCAGAATAGGATGTCTCTCCACTGTAGACCTATTATGCCTGCTTATTGATCAGGTTCAGATTGGGTTGAGTAGGAATTTGAGGTTTCTTAGGTGGGATATTATGAGTTATATCTATTTGAGGTTGGGGTAGAGCCAGTAAAGGAGGCTGGTTTGTTTGAGGCCTCCACCCTTGTGAGGGGTTGCCCCATTGGGAGGGTTGGGGTGGACATGGCTGAAAAGGATGGTTGAAAATTCAAGCAGGATATGAAGGAGCATAAGGCCAAGGAGGAGGTGTGGACCATGATGGATTATTAGAAGGGTACCAAGGCTATAAAATTGCATTTTGTTTTGGATTTTAATGAGGATAATGTGCACCTTGCATGCTTTGTTAATATGGTCGAGGTCCTCAGGGTCTCCTTTAGTTAATGAAGCACAAATGTTCTGACCCGTTCTCTACTCCTCCCTTGTTTACAACCTTTATGCCTGGTAGAGAGGGAAATTTTTCTATTGCATGATTCTCTTCATAGACTAGGTAGACTTCTATGACATTTTGTGGGCATTCATTCCTATGATGTGTTTTAGTACATCTAGGGCAGAAAACAGTTATTTCCCTTTTTACTTCCTCTTGCTTTATTTGATGTGCATAGGTTCCATTTGCAAGGAAAAGGTATGTAACATTTCACTCTTGAAATCCTCCAACATATTCTCTATCTCATGCTTGATGGAGGTTGTGGAGGGAGAGGAATTGACCAAGCTTTGGCTAGACCTACTCTTTTTCCTAGCAACCCTAGAGTGATTCTTGAATATAGTTTTGATGTCATCGTAAGGCAATTGGTCGACATCTCCTCCAGATAGCATGTTGAGGGTTTCAATCACATATTCCCTGATCCATCGGAGAAGAACTAGCTTGAGTGACTCAGGATCAAGGGTACAGTTGGACCTCCTATAATTCAGTTGAAATATTTCCTCATAGTCCTCTAGGGATTCATTAGGTCCAAGAGTCATCCTAAATGTTTCCTCCTGTGTTTCTTTGGACTTACAGTAAACTCATTATTTTTCATTGAAGGCGTGTTTCATTTGGGCCCAGGTAGTGATGTTTTCTCTAGGTAGACCCATAAACCAACACAAGGATGCATATTTAAGGGTAGAAGGAAACAACTTCATCTTCTTCTCATCAGAGGCATAGTCATAGGTCCTCTAGACAACAAAAAACTCAAACATGAAGGTGTCAGGATCCTCAGAGGTTAAGCCATGGAAACGTGGAAGGGAAGTAGGGATTATGTTCTTCATTCTAGCCTCTCCATTGGTTTCTCCGATGGGGAAAACCTCATTGTTGCTATTTTCAGCCATGGTTTGGGTAGGTGAGGCGGGTTTCTCTTCTTCCCCAATAGGTTCTTAAAAAAATTTGTATTTCTCAGCTAGAGGGCATTCCAACTCCTTTGTAGTCAGATAGGGAATTTAATGGCCACTGAAGAAGAATGAAGGTTGGCTAAGCCAAAAAGTGGTGTGGGGATTTTTGATAAGAATTTTCCTTGGTTATCCCTACTCCTACAAGGCATGAAAGAAAATGATTATTTTTTTGAAAAATTTCACTTTTTCTAAATAATAGGACTAATGAAAAATATAAAAAAACAATGCTTTAGCAGAAACAACACATACTTAGACACCTCCTCAGCAATGACGCCAAAAGGTGGTGAGCCCAATTATTGCACCAAGAGTGTAACAACTCCCAAGGGTTCCTCAACTTAAATTATTAATCTGAAGTCCATACAAACTTAGAGGTGAAAGTGTTATATGCACAGTAGGTTAGGTCCTACGCATGTCACCCTCAGTCATGAAATTATATCAAGGTGTTCAAAGACCATTCCTCCAACTAAATATAGTGAAAAGTTCTCATGAAATCATAATTGAACCTAATTCTAACTATGAAAGTGAAAATGCCATCATTCAAATGTAAATGCTAATTGAAATTGCATGAAAGAGAAAGGGATAGTCTACTTGCAGAAGAAAAGCTAATATATTTTGCACACTTAATCAAATAAATAACCTACTTCCATGTATCATTGGTCTACTTTAAATTTACTTGAAAATAAGGAATCTAACTTTTAACATGCTTATGAATAAAAACACTAATTCTAACTTTGTTTTACAATGAAGAAAGGAGGAGGTTGGAGTGGTTAAGAGCTTCTCTTAATCATCAAATCAAAATATTGGGGTCATTATTCATTTTAACTAAGCTAAGGTTGAAGTGTGAAGCGAAACAGGTCAAAGAAAATAATGCTACAAGCCTACTACAAGAGGCCATGTATTGATATAGGAGGCCCTATTTTGCTACAAGAGGGGTTCTGGGAGCCTCTTAAGGGTAGAAATGGTGTCTTAAGGGTGAGAGAAGATGGATGAAGGTAGGTTGGAGAAGCCTCCTAGCCAATCATAGGACTTGTTAGAGGTCTATCTTGCATGAAGGTTGATGCCCATAGTGTCCTCTAATTGCCTTCACAAAATTATTGTGGAAACAAAGTTTGGGAGAAGTGTGAGGTGTAAAGGTAGAAGATGGAAAGGCCTAGGTGGATATGGGAAGATGTGCCACCCCTGCATATCAACACAACCTTGAAACTAGCTAGATACGTGCATCAAATTATCAATAGCACAGTGAGATAAACTATCATGGAAAATATGAGTTAAATTTGACTAAAATAGATTCAATTCCAAAACACTACTCTAATCACTGAAATAACACCTAAGTTGCATAGAATAAATATGCATAAGAATTATCTAACATATATCTATTTCCAAGAAATCATAAACAAATGTTTTTGGACTGAGATTGTCAATGTTTCCAATCACTCTTCCTATAAGAGAGGTGATAGGGAAGCCTGTAATAACAATTTTTTATAGCTTTAAATCTACTGCAACAAGAGAAATACATGAAATCCTTTGAATTAAGAACAAGAAATAAATACAGAATATAGAATAAGGCCTCTAAGTTGGGCCCAAACCCAAGGGTTTCAGCCCTCTAAAACTAGCTTAGATGTAAATCGATGTCAAACTTCTCATTAGCATAAAATCGTAGTCTCATATATCACATGAAAGTTAAGAATAACAATGTCAAGCACTAGGCTCAGTAGCTACTCTTAGTTGAATCAAAAACTCCAATCCTATTGAGCCTTTCATCTGGTTTATTTATATAAAAATGTAGCTGATGGAATCTCCCTTGAAAATATGATTCATTCCCTCTAAGATCTTGAAAATTCTGGATCTGGTCCTCCTTGAGCTTCACATGTACTTGGATTCACTTGGATGCTAGTGAGTTCAAGCTTGTGGAAGAGGATTTTGTGACCTCAAGTTGAGTTAGATAGTTAAGGAGGTGGAAACATCCCCCCTATTTTCTCTCTTAGTTGCCTCCATTTAGCCCCTACATAGGACATGCCTCAAAAATGCTTACTTTTCCTGCAATTTAATCACATTAGGCCACACACTATGAACAACACCTTTTACTCTTCCTTCTAAGAATATTATGACTAAAAATGTGAATTAATGTGAGAAAAGGATAATTTTAAGGGTTTGAGGATAGCATAATGAACTTCAAAAGATACCTATAAATGGGACCCATCACATACATAACCATAACTATGATAATACATGCATAACAACATATAGACATTGACATTCATAACAAATGCATATACAACCGACATGCATTCATGACAAACGCATCCCAACGAAAACATCATCAACTTCTATATGTCAGCACAAATGTAACAATGACCATCACCATACATACATATCAAGCACATATACAACCTATATGTATGCATGTCAAACACATTTTTCCCATCTAGTCCAAGGGTTGATCCATGCTCTGATACCACTTTATAACTCCCTCCTCCCACATTTACCCAAGCTAACCATTCCACCGAGGTAAACATGTGATGATGAGTTACTACAATATGATTCAACCTCCTAGATTACCTCAAGTGACATTGATAAAACCTTATTGACCTTCCTCATGTGCTACAAGATCCCCAAGGGATAAACCACCCTTTCCAGGTGTTCAAACCCTGAGCTAACTCACCTTTTCAATGATCTGGACTCTCATTCACATGCACAATCCTACATCCATGCAATTGTAGGCCTCCAATCGCATGCATAACCCTTGCAGGGTGCAACTATAGTCTTTTTTAGCTAGTTCTGTGCCTGTGACCACGAAATCTATGCCACCTTTTTAGGGATAGACTTCAGGTCACTGCTCAAAAATTGATGATACCTTTCAATAAAATGAATTACACAAAGACAAAACTTCTAACACAAAACTTTATTAAGGACTTGGCCTAACCAATCTTAAGCATAACAGGCATTCCATGAAACACATCATGAACATGTAATCTATAGGTCATATAAATAGATCTGAACATAGGTAATTCATATGTATCTTAGAATCACCAAGAAAGACTGATGCCCTCTCATAATAGTTGCATTTTCATCTATTAGGTCATACATTCATTGTTCATTCACTTACTAATCAAAACATGATGAGAGACATGTCTAAGATCTGTGAAAAAACCATGCTTATAACTAGCATATAACCAACAACATAGAAATTATATAACAACCATTAATATCACATAATAGCAAGCACCTTTACACATAATACATAAGAGGAAAAGAGATCTTATTAAAATATGAAAATTTCAACCATGTCAGGGACTTCAACATACCACCCGACCATAGATTGGGTTGAACCAAATATTTCTTTCAACCAATCACCCTCATGCCATATTACAAGCATGAATGTGGGACTTACAACAAAAAACCTAGGGATTCTTCATGATTTGCCAAAATCTACAAAGGGATTCCTAGGCCTAAGCCCTCATCTATAAAACCAGGCTTTACCACAATCCCACCAAGGGATTCCTAGTCCCCAACAAAAAACAAACATTGATAGGATTTACCGCAATCCCTTCATATACTAGTCAAGGAATCACTAGGAAAAAACAAGCATGGATGCCTCTAGATTCATGCACCTAAAGCATGAGGAATTTGTCTGTCTCCACTCTCTAGGCTTTACCGTGTATGGCTCCATTACCGATCAAAGGTATTCCTAGGCCTAATGAGAGCATATACCTCTAGACTTTACCGTGTATCCCACCATACCCGATCAAGGGATTCATAGGCCCAACGATGGTATTCACCTCTAGTCTTTACTTTTTATCCTTCCATTATAAGTCAAGGGATTCCTAGGCCCAACGAGGTGTTCAAATCACGCTTTACCATCTATCCCGCCATTACCAGTCAAGGGATTCCTAGGCCTTGTGATTTTTCTTGAGACCACCCCACTTAGTTTTGAAACCATCTGGAAATCAAGCTCGACCAAGTAAGAGAGACCCGTCACACCATGGCTATATAGAAATGGCAAGGAAATATTGAAGACCAATTTCACACCTAGAAAGACCCATGCCAATGACAACAATAGAACCAAATACACAGATTCATGTACCATGCATGCCAAATTTAGCAAGGAAATCATACATGCAACTTGATACCTACAAGTAATCATGTTTTAGCCAGTTGATCCTACTCTTCCTTGCTTTTCTTTTCTTCCCTTTTCCTTATTTGTCCTTCCTTTTCTTTCCTTGACCCAATGCTAGAGTGCTCCAAGAATACTCTAAGTGTATGAGCATATGAGAGAGTAGAGAGAATAGAGAGAGCTCCATGATTGATCTGTCAAAAGTCTTTGAACTTATCCTCATAAGATTTTTATCAATGAGGCCTCTAATTTCCTCATTTTCCCTTATTTTCCTTAATTTTCCTCTTCACATGCAACCTATGACATTTCACCTTCCTTTTCTCTTAATTTCCATTATTTTCATAAATAAAATGCCAATTAATGCCTCTTTCCTTTTCAAATTCATTTCCATTGCTTGTGCCAGTATCCTTAGCCATAAAATACCAAATGAACACCAATACTAGGAATTTTTTCCCCAACATTCAGCATGAAATATGTGTTCCATGACCTTGGTCTTATTTTTCCTTTATTAAATTTATTATATGGATTTTTTACTAGGGTTGTTACAATTGTAAACTATGGCCTCTTTCCAGGTGACCAATGAGCCTCATGTATATCAAATCAAGTAATTATTAGCATTTAATTCATGTAAATTTGAGGAAAATAACAGACCTTACTTAGATCATACACTTCCCTTCAACCATTACAAGGAATGTGAATAGTCGATGACACTAAATTGCGAGGCACTAAGGGAGGTCAAAATGCAATGAGACAAGCCAGAATTAGAGGTGGAAAGTTGTGATTATGGAAATCATGATGTGATTGAGGGAATCATGATGTAAAGAGAAGGGATGCAATGTAATGAGGGAATTTGTGATATGTTGAGTGAAATCACTATGAATTAAGGGAGAATGCAATGTAATGATTGATGGAAGTCACAATGAAATCATGGAAGTCTTAACGCGAAGAGGAAAGTTGTGATACAATGACGGAGAACGTGATGTGATTAAGGAGGATGTGATGCAATTGGAATTATTTAATACATGCATTTCTTTCTTGCTTACCTCAGAACAAATATCACCTTCAAGGGTATGAGTATTAGTCTTAAGCCTAGTAATGTTTATGTTCCTCAACCACTATTTGAGATATGATTTTTCAAGTAAATGTTTCACCTTCCAATATTTATCATTGGAAAAACCCATGGAATTAACATTTAAATTATGTTGTTTCTTTTACTTACGAATCAATTTTATTTTTTCCTTCTTCATCCATTTATGCTTCTTCTCCACCAAATTCAGAACCTCATTTCTCTTCTAAGTTTGAGCAATATGGAGAAGGGATATACCATTCATGATGGTGTTTTTTTATCATTTTGGATACACTTCAAAAGTATTGACCCTATGTGTCTCTAGTTGTATAGGATCGAATATATATTTTGCATCCATATTCCATTTCAAGATACTTCCCAAAGATGTGATCACTCGCATGTCAAATCGTATGATGTCCCCTATTGATATCCAATGAAAACATTTTAATTGATAGTCTCCTTCTAGAGGCCTTGATAGATCCCAATGAATTCCATTGACCTTTGATATTGAGATGATGTAGCCAATCTTTTAGGGTAACTAATTTTACATTTGCATTTAGGGTTAGAGAGCCTACTCTATTACAACCTTCTTCTTCCTTTACACTACATCCAAAATATTGTGAATGTTGTTCTTATTTATGCAATATTGATCTCTTCTTTTGTTTTTATTGTAATTTATTTGGTTTTATGAGTGGCCTTTGGTTGCAGTGTATCATAGGTTTTCCCATCTTGAAAACCTAATCAAGTTCATTCTTTATTGCTTGAGAACTTTTAGAAATTTCATCATTACATTTCTCAGAGGAGTCATGTAAGGAGATTTCTCAATAGGGATTGGCTTTATGACATCACCAACATTTTTTTACTCCTTTATTTTACAATAGTTACTCTAAAACCATCAATTTCTTCCACTGCAACAGAGTTAGCAAATCCTACCTCATATGTACATGACTGCCCAAGTTTAACTAAAGATACAACACCAGTTGTCTGAAAAAATAAATGTAGCTGATGATTTTACGATGCCATCTCACCAATAGCTCCTCTACTGACAACAACTTTGGCATCAAAATCAAAAAAAACTTGGATAAGTTCTTCACCTTTTTTCTCCTCTATTTTCAAATGATTCTCCAGCATGTTTAACACTATGAATCAAGATAATACCCTTGGTTTTGTATTTTATGTATATATACCTCCCACAAACTGCAAGCTTGATATTTTTAACGTGCTTGATAATTCAACCAATGTCATTTGGAAACCATATTATGAACCAAAATGCACACAAGAAAACCCTCCATTAAGGATAACCCTATCTCGAGGCCTAAAAAAAGTGAAACAAGCACCTTGAACAATGTCAATCAAGTTTTCTTGAATGAATACTATTTCACTATTGAGTCTGCAGTGTGGATACATAACTATCATCCTAATTATATGTTAGGATCATGTCAAAATTAGAATTTTATGCCCCTGTAATAAGTGGATGAGAGTCCTACTGTTGCAGCAAGGAGATCCTACCCTCTAGAAGAAGATGATTCTCCCCATACTTTCTTTCTTTATGAATGGTATTCTTTCCTTTTGTAAGTAGTTGCAAAGTCACTGGTTGGCATTAATTACATCAAACATGTTGGATGCGTAGTAGTTCACTACACATGAGCTTTCTGCAAGCTCAGTATCCAAAACTTTATTAGTTGATATAAGGGCATTCTTTCTAAGGATCCTCGATTGTCATATTTAGTAATGTATTTATCATGTAAATTTGACTATGATGATGGGGTTATTTCTTGAGCGGGTCGTGACAAATGTTCATCCTAAGATTCAATTTAGTGATGATTATATCATTCTAAATATCACATCCAAGAAATATAATAGAAAATACATAAAACTTGGAAAAGCAAGGGGGACACAAAATTTGAATGTGCAAAGTGATTTTTTTTGGGAGGGGAGGTGTTGTAGCCGCTACAACAATTGGTGAACCACTAGTAGAATCTAACATCTTTTCCTTCGTCCTATCAAAATAGAGAGTCATAAAATTGATGCAAGGAAGTATTAAATTGATATTGTGGTTACCACTTTGAGTTACCTAACATATATTGATGTGCCATCTGTCAAACTTCTTATTAATTCCTATTAATATTTAGACACCAAACCAAGAGTTCACACATGTAAGTCTTCAACAATGACATAGATAATATGGTAGAGGGTTTATTTTTTGAAGAACATAAAATGGATTTCTAGTTTTACTCTGCTACTGGTGAATCTCTAGAGCCCCGACGAAGTCACCCAAGAAATCATAAGCATTTCTTCATTGTCATTGAGAATCCATAGCCCCAACAAAGTTGTTGGATTCACCTCTCTACGTGGGAATCCTTTCTCATGTCTTTTTCATTTTATTGTATTATTTTTGTTTTCATGCAATTTTACATTATATAATAATTATTTGTGTTAGGGTGGCTGAGGGATCCCGATTTATTTTATGAGTATAGAGGTTTTTCTTTGTTTTATAGAAACTATAGATTTTATGTGTTAGGTTTTCCCTCACGCCATATCTCCACATCACATCTCCAACTCATAGGCAGACATTTAAAACACACAAATCCAACATTTAAGACTAGAATAGTAATATAGTTCAGGTCATATATCTAGGTCTTATGAACTTATCAAAGTTCTCCATGAGTATTGACTCGTATTTTCCTCATTAATAAGATAGACTCTTGGAAATGATGTATAGGACATAATTCAATACTGGGGTCGACAAGTGATTACCTCTTGGAGTGACTATCACAACCACACATAACCATTTATGAGATTTCAACATTTAAGCAAGGAAGATAAGGAAATCTCTTCATTTATGTACAATATTGAAAAGGGAGTACAATACAATGACCCAATGCTAATTGGAAAGAACACAATGCTTAAATGGACTAGGAAATGAGAATTGTATTGGAAGGGAATAAAATCCAATTGCAATGAAAAAGAAAAGCAATGTAGGGAGAGCTAAGAAACTAAAATCCAAATGCAATGAAAATAAAATTAGTGCAAAGGAATGAAGCTACATGGAAAAGTAAATGAGTAGTGAAATAGAACAAACCAAATATTAAAAGCAAAGAAAGAGAAGGAGCCATGTTGGGATATAAAGTTAAATGAAAATAAAATTACCAATGCAAATGATGATAATTACATGCAAGAACAAACTGATTGAAAGAAAATAGAATGCAACAATGAAATTATCTATAAAACCTAACTACAATGCATAACTAATCTAGTAATACAATGAAATAAAACTAAACCTAAACCTAATCTAACTCAAAATAAGATTAATATCATGTGAAATTGAACTTCCAGTGTAGCCATTCAAGCTTCTTCCGACTGTAGACCTATTATGCCTGCTTATTGTTCAAGTTTAGATTGGGTTGAGTGGGCATTTGAGGTTGCTTAGGTGGGGTATGATTTGTTAGATCCGGTTGAGGTTGGGGTGGATCCAGTAAAGTAGGAGGCTGGTTTGTTTGACGCCTCCACCCTTGTGAGGGGTTGCCCCATTGGGAGGAATGGGGTGGACATGGTTGAAAATGATGGTTGACAAACTGAGGAGGATATGCAGGACCATAAGGCCAAGGAGGAGGTGTGGACCATGATGAATGATTTGAAGGGTACCAAGGCCAGAAAGGTGCATTTTGGTTTGGATTTTAATGAGTATAATGTGCACCTTGCATGCCTTGTTAATATGGTCGAGGTCCTCAAGGTCTCCTTTACTTAATGAAGCATAGTTCTTCTGACCCACTCTCTACACCTCCCTAGTATATAGCCTTTAAGCCTGGCAGAGACAGACATTTTTCTATTGCATGATTCTCTTCATAGACTAGGCAGAATTCTATGACATTCATTGGGAATTCATTCCTATGATGTGTTTTAGTAAATCTAGGGCAAAAAATAACTAGTGCCCTTTCTACTTCCTCTTGATTTCCTTGATTTACATAGGTTCCATTTGCAAGGAACAGGTATGCAACATTTCACTCTTGAAATCCTCCAACATATTCTCTACATCATGCTTGATGGAGGTTTTGGAGGGAGAGGATCTGACCAAGCTTTGGCTAGACCTACCCTTTTTCCTAGCAACCCTAGAGTGATTCTTGAATACAGTTTTGATGTCATCATAAGGAAATTGGTCGATATCTCCTCTAGATAGTGTGTTGGGGGTTTCCATCACATATTCCCTGATCCCTCAAAGAAGAAATAACTTGAGTGACTCAGGATCAAGGGTACAGTTGGCCTTACTATAATTGATTTGAAATATTTCCTCATAGTCCTCTAGGGATTCATCGAGTCCAAGAGTCATCCTAAAGGTTTCCTCTTTTGTTTCTTTGGACCTACAATAGTCTCATTATTTTTCATTGAAGGCTTATTGCATTTGGGCCTAGGTAGTGATGTTGCCTCCAAGGGAGCTTCACTGAATGAACCTTTGACATATCACATGCATTCATGGCATACTAAACAATACCCCTAATTGGACTACATATTGGAAAATACCTCTAAAAATCACATTATTTAAACCCCTACCAATATGAACCTAGTACACCTCCCCAATTTAAAGAACCCTTACTTTCACTAGATATTGCAGGTATCCATTTTTTCATTAACATTTTTTATACCCCTTTATCTTTTTTCATTAACTTTAAGCTCCATTTTTTATACTTGCTAATATAAAAACCCTTTGCCCCCTATATATCCCCCAATATATTAAGTCAAATTCTCCTCATTATATATCCCCCAATATGAACCCATGTGGTATCATATTGCTCCACCAGTGAAGCCCCCATGGTTGCCTCTAGGTACACCCATAAACCAGCGCAAGGTTGCATCTTTAAGGGTAGAATGAAACAACTTTAGCTTGTGGTCATCAGAGGCATAGTCATAGGTCCTACAGACAAAAACAAACTCAAACATGAAGGTGTAAGGATCCTTAGAGGTTAAGCCATGGAAATGTGGAAGGGAGTAGAGATTATATTCTTCATTCCAGCCTTTCAATTGGTTTCTCCGATGGGGAAAATCTCGTTGTTCCTATTTTCAGCCATGGTTTGGGTAGGTGAGGTGGGTTCTTCCTCTTTGCCAATAAGTTATTCAAAATTTTCATATTTCTTAGCTAGAGGGTCTTCCAACTCCTCCATAGTCAGATAGGGAATTCATATTTCTTAGCTAGTGGGAGTTTTTGGTAAGAATTTTCCTTGGTTATTCCTACTCCTACGAGGCATGAAAGAAACCATTTCTTTTTTTAATTTTTTCACTTTTTTCAAAATAATAGGACTAATGCAAAATAGAAAAAATAATGCTTCAGCAGAAACAACACCTACTTAGACACCTCCTCAGAAATGACACCAAAAAGTGGTGAGCTGTATTATTGCACCAAGAGTGTCACAACTCCCAAGGGTTCCTCAACTTAAATTATTAATCTGAGGTTCATACAAACTTAGAGGTGACGGATTTATATACACTGTAGGTTAGGTTCTATGCATATCCCCCTTAGTCATGAAAATATATCAAGGTTTTCAAATACCATCCCTCCAACTAAGTATAGTGAAAAATTCTCATGAAAGCATAATTGAACGTGATTCTAACTATGAAATTGAAAATGTCATTCATTCAAATGTAAATGCTAATTGATATTGCATGAAAGAGAAATGGATTTTCTACCTACATAAGTAAAGCTAATCTATTTTTCACACTTAATAAAATTATTAACCTACTTTCATGTATCATTGATCTACTTCAAATTTACTTGAAAATAAAGAATCTGACTTTTAACATGCTTATGAATAAAAGCATTAATTCTAACTTTGTTTTTTAGTGAGGAAAGGAGGAGGTTGGAGTGGTCTAAGAGCTTATCTTAATCATCAAATCAAAAGACGGGGATCATTATTCATCTTAACTAATATAAGGTCGAAGTGTGGAGTGAAATAGGTTGAGGAAAACAATGCTAGAAGCCTACTACAGGAGGCCATGTATTGCTACAGGAGGCCCTATTTTGCTACAAGAGGGATTCTGGGAGCCTCTTAAGAGTATTGACCTATGTGTCTCTAGTTGTATATGATGGATTATATATTTTTCATCCATATTCCGTTTCAAGATACTTCCCAAAGATGTGAGCATTGGCATGTCAAATCATATCATGTCCCCTACAAATATCTGATGAAAACATTTTAATTGATAGTTTCCTTCTAGAGGCCTCGATAGATCCCAAACAATTCCATTAACCTTTGATATTTAGATGATGTAGCCAATATTTCAGGGTAATTTATTTTACATTTTCATTTAGGGTTAGAGAGCCTAATCTATTAGAACCCTCTTCTTCCTTAACGCTACATCCAAAATACTTTGAATGTTGTTCTTATTTTTGCAATATTGATCTCTTTTCTTTTTTTTTTTGTAATTTATTTGTTTTTATGATCATCCTTTGGTTGCAGTGTATCATAGGTTTTCCCTTTTCAAAAACCAAATCATGTTCATGCTTTCCTTCTTGAGAAATTTTAGAAATTTCATCTATTCCAATTCTTAGAGGAGTCATGTAAGGAGCTTTCTCAATAGGGATTGGCTTTATGACATCACCACCTTTTTTGACTTCTTTATTTTACAATAATTACTCTAAAACCACCAATTTCTTCCATTGGAATAGAGTTAGCAAATCCTACCTCATATGTACATGGTTGCCCAAGTTTAACTAAATATACAACACCAATTGTGTGAAAAAATAAATGTATATGATGAGTTTACAATGCCATCACACCAATAGCTCCTCTACTCACAACAACTTTGGCATCAAAATGAGAAAAAAAATTGATAAGTTCTTCACCTTTTTTCTCCACTATTTTCAAATTATTGTCCAACATGTTTAATACTATGAATCAAGATAATACCCTTGGTTTTTGTATTTTATGTATTTATACCTCCACCACAAACTACAACCTTGATATTTTAAACGTGCTTGATGATTCAACCAACTTCATTTGGAAACCATATTATGATACAAAATGTACACAAGCAAACCCTCCATCAAGGATAACCCTTTCTTGCAGCCCAAAAAAAGTGAAACAATCACCTTGAACAATGGCAATCAAGTTTTCTTGAACGAATATTATTTGGATATTGAGTTTGCAGTGTGGATACATAATTTTCGTCCTTATGATATGTTAGGATCATGTCAAAATTATAATTTTATGACCCTATAATAAATGGATGAGATTCTTACTGTTGCACCAAGGATACCCCACCCTCTAGAAGAAGATGATTCTCCCCATAGTTTCTTTATTTATGAATGATATTCTTTCCTTTTGTAAGTAGTTTCAAAGTCATTGCTTGGCATTAATTACATCAAACATGTTGGATGCATAGTAGTTCACTACACATGAGCAATCGATGAGCTAATTAACCAAAAAATTATTAGTTGAAATAAGGTCATTCTTTCTAAGGATCCTCGATTGTCATATTTAGTAATGTATTTATCATGTAAGTTTGACTAAGATGATGGGGCTATTTATTGAGCGGGCCATGAAAAATAATCATCCTGAGATTTAATTTAGTGATGATTATATCCTTCTAAATATCATATCCAAGCAATACAATATAACAGACATGAAACTTGGAAAAGAAAGGGGGACCCAAAATTTGAATGTGCCAAGTAATTTTTTTTTTTGGGAGGGGGGTGTTGTAGCCGCTACAGCAATTGGTGAACCACTAGTAGAATCTAGCATCTTTGCCTTTGTCCTTTCAAAATGGAGAGTCATAAAATCGATGCAAGGAAGTATTTAATTGATATTGTGGGTACCACTTTCAGTTACCTAAAATATATATATATGTGTGTGTGTGTGTGTGTGTGTGTGTGTGCCATCTGTTAAACTTCTTGTTAATTCCTATTAATATTTAGACACCAAACCAAGAGTTCACACATGTATGTCTTCAACAATGACATAGATAATATGATAGAGGGTTTATTTTTTGAAGAACTTAAAATAGATTTCTAGTTTTGCTCTACTAGTAGTGAATCTCCATGGCCCCGACAAAGTCACCCGAGAAATCATAAGCATTGCTTCATTGTCATTGAGAATCCATAGCCTCAACAAATTTGTTGGATTCACCTCTCTATGCAGGAATCCTTTCTCATGCCTTTTCCCTTTTATTGTATTTTTTTTCATGCAATTTTGCATTAGTTAAGCATTTTTTGTGTTAGGGTGGTTGAGGGATCCCAACTTATTTTATGTGTATAGACGTTTTTCTTTGTTTTATAGAAACTATAGATTTTATGACATAGGTTTTCCCTCATGCCATATCTCTAGATCACATCTCCAACTCATAAGTGGACATTAAAACACACAAATACAACATTTAGGACAACATTAGAAATATAGTTCAGGTCATAGTTCTAGGTCTTATGAACTTATCAGAGTTCCCCATAAGTATTGACTCGTATTTTCCTCATTAATAAGATAGACTCTTGGAAATGATGTATAGGAAATAATTCAATATTGGGGTCGACAAGTCATTTCCTCTTGGGGTGACTATCACAACCACACACAACCACTTATGAGATTTCAACATTTAAGCAAGGAAGATAAGGAAATCTCTTCATTTATGTACAACATTGAAAAGGGAGTACAATACAATGACACAATGCTAATTGGAAAGGAGACAATGCTTAAATGGAATAGGAAATGAGAATTGCAATGGAAGGGAATAAAATCCAATTGTACTAAAAAGAAAATAAATGTAGGTAGAGCTAAGAAATTAGAATCCAAATGCAATGAAAATAAAATTAGTGCAAAGGAAGGAAACGACATGGAAAAGTAAATGAGCGGTGCAATGGAACAAACCAAATATTAAAAGAAAAGAAAGAGAAGGAGCCATGTTGGGATATAAAGTTAAATGAAAATAAAATGACCAATGCAAATGATGATAATTACATGCAAGAACAAATTGAAATATATCTGAAAGAAAATAGAATGCAAAAAAATGAAATTATCTATGAAACCTAACTACAATGCATAACTAATCAAGTAATCAAGTGAATTAAAACTAAACCTAAACCTAATATAACTCAAAATAAGATTAATATCATGTGAAATTGAACTTCCAGTGGAGCAATTCAAGTTGCTTCTGACTTGCAAACACATAGATATCAACGATCAACACTAATATAAAGTAATGTACAGATTTAGAGATATGTACCTTTATAACTCGCACAAGAGAAAAAAAAGAGTCCCATTTCCTTGCAAAATAGTTTGCCAGAAAGGACTCTTCCAATAAAACTACAATGTTATCTTGATAGAGAAAATGATTAACTTGAAAACCTTAGAAACCTCTCAAATATGTGCATTCATTCACATTTACATTCATACCAAGAACAAGAGAAATAAGAGATCGCTTAATTACATAATAATTTTCCAAAAATGATTCTTCAAACCAAGTTGCAATCCTATCTTGATAAATAAAATGAACAGCTTGAAAAATCTAGAATCATTTTAAAGATGAGCATTCATTTGGTGAAACAATGTTATGAAGGTAATATTAGGGAGAAACCATAAAATGATTTGGTTTAGGGATCCTATTAAGATCATGAGGACCTTACATAACCATTAGCAAGAAGTTAAGTACCCCCATTCTCCTAACAAAACTATAAACCTTCAATTGTTAGATGTTCAAATTTCAAGGGCTTGGTTAAATAAACAAATATATGTGGGTAGCCATCATTAGGCGTATCAAAGAGATCATTATTAACTAGATGAAAACTTTTAGAGCCATTGGTTTGATCAAATGTTTCAATATTAGTAGACTAGTCATTCATGTCACAACATTCTTATTTTCTCATAATTGGAAATATCGCTCAAGAGAAATTTCATAAATGGTCTTAGCTAAAGAGTTCTATTTTTATAATGCTAAAGATTGCAAACCACAAGAGATATGGGTAGTATTTCCATTATTTTCCTCTTCTATATGCAAGACCTTACTTCCTTGTATCTTTTTAAAATCTAGTTCAGTAGAATGGAATCTATAAGATATAAAACATTTTTTGGTGTAGCATATCCATGACACATGCTAGGACCTAAGGAGTAATGAGTTGAGGAAGGAGAAGCATGAATTCCAATAAGAAACTCTACTATAATCAAATCTAATTCCAATTCTAGATATTTCACATTTACATCTTCTTTGGGAATCAATAGGTCAACCCACATGTCATAAAATATTGAATTATTTGAACACTCAATATCTTTTAAAGAAATGCCTTGGACATGGTAAGGAGGTGAAGGTAAGAGAATATCATGAGAATATTTAGGAATTATTTCTAATAAAGGTTCAATGTGATAAGCATGCATCTCATCAGCATGAAAAATAAGAGATGGTTTACCAATTTCATCTCTATCTTGTACTACTTCTGAGGGATTTAACATATCTTGTGAAATAAAACAACTTTGCTTCTTTTCATTTAAAATTTCTTCATTCCCCAGTTCACTGATAATGAAGATTTCACTTTTTTCATAGGAACTTGTTTGATTGAGTAATCAAGATGGAGGGGAATAGGAAATATTAAAGGTTAAGGCTTCCCCTTATGAGGCCTTAGATTCCTCCTGAACCACATGCAAAAAAGAAAGAAAAGTCGGCACGACAAAAGTAGTCATAAGATGTTGATCATTCATAAGATGTGTCTCATTTGAATCTTTGTGTAATTGATTATCATTATTTAATTCATATTTAGAAAGGTAAACCAATCATGGAAACTTTTGTGCAAATGATCCCAATCCATGTCTCTCTTAGGAATTGTATAACAAATATTGAGAAATCAATATGAAAAATCATCCAATTATTCATCTGATTTCATTTCGAGCTCATCAATCTTTTCAAATAATTTCCCAATACTATACCCTTTAAAAGAATATTCAAACTCATCCATGAATTCTTTAAATGAATGGATAGATGTGGTTGGAAAAGTATGACACTAGGATTTGACGTGAGCTTCAAATGTGAGAGTTAAAATTTTTCACATGAGAACTAAATGAGACACATGGTTGGAAATACGACTTTCAGGGAATTGACATATATGTTCAGATGCAAAGATATCACCCTCATTATTAAACTTATTCATTGACAAGAAATTAGTTATCTCATTAGGAATTATGGAACCTAGTTTTCCATAAACACAACTGCACATAGGGGTTTTAGAAGGATCCATTCCAAGATAAAAAATTAAAATGCAAGCTCTTGGATAGGATAAGCTTTTCATCTACCCTCCTTCTAGCACCAAATTTTTTGACAGAGTAAAATGTACCACCAACAATAAGGGGATATCACTAGTGTGAAGTCTCAATTAGACCTCACACCATTTAGTATAGGAGTCCCATCTGGTATGTGGGACCATATGCCACCATGTTCATTTTCTCTTGGAATTGAACTGAGTGAGTATGAAATACTTAGAGAATAAGGATGAAATCAACCCATAATTGATACACTTGCAATGCAATGTACAAGAGTATAATGGCACCATGATAAGGCCAAGTATATCTCAAGAGGTGTTAATTACTTAAAACCATATAAGACATACAAGTGCACCATAAATTAATGACAAAATATTTCATTGCTAATAACCAACGTAATGCAATGAATAAAATAACATAGATTCAAGTAAACATATGAGAAATAATCCAGGAATTGGTTCATCAACCAATAACCCATGTGAAAGAAAACATGCATACATAACAGGAGTGCTAGATATCCATTACAACCATAATGGAATGCATGAGAATCCATTCAAAGAATGAAGAATTTCTCATTTATAGTGCTTAAATCCAAAGTACATGTGCCACAAGCCCATAAAAATCCAATAGTGGAATGTGGGCTACTCATATCATATCTGAAATAAGTTCTTAGCCTCACCTCAACTCAACCTATAATTACCAAGAGAAAGAGTGCACACATCTACCTAAGTTTCAAATGAATTAAGTGATAAAATCCACTTCCTTAGAGGCTTGAGGATACATTTATGCAAATGGGGAGCACCTCCCCCATGATTCTTCAAATTTTCCATGACCTATTTGACTCGTAAGAAATTTTGATATTCTTATGACTATTACAATTAATATTGACTTCTACATGACTTTCTCACTTGCATAATTATAACAAAGTAATATGATAAAATAAATGTGATGGATTAGGTCACTCATTGTGTTATTTCTCCTTCGCCATGCTGGTGACTCACTCCACTCATTCATGAAGGTTCAAGTACTTTGATTGTTCTTACTTCTCTCTTTCTATGCAAGTGAATGCTTTGTTTGTATTGTTGTTGTAATCATACATGCCAATAACATTGTTGGGAATATAATGTAAATGGTACAATACAATCAAATATCAAAGTAATTTCGTATCTCCCTTTGGATTTAATGATGTTCTCTTCATTACATCACTAGGTTACCAACTAAGCCAACACTTAGATCAACATTAGACCTAAATAAGCCTATATTTATTCTAACCAACTAGGTTTGAAAGATTCTACTACAATTTTGTATCATCTTCGAAGAGCTTCGTCAAAAATTCCACCTCTAATCGCCTGTAATCAGACATCCTATGATAAAAATAACATAAGAATTGCATCTTCACCTAAATACCTTTTCCATCTTCATATTGCAAGTCATAGTAAAAGAACTAGTTCAATTATCAGAAGAGAGGAAGATCAAGCTTGCATTTTGTATAGCATACTACTCATTTTAGTCTTTCAATGATTTTCCTTGTATAGTATGCCCTTTTACATATTTTGTATTTATATGGTGTTAATCAAAATATCAATACTTTATTGATGTTTAGATAACTGACAAGACTTAATTTTTCCATACATATTCTAGAATAACTCCATCACTCTTCTCACTCTTTAAAATGAAATTGAACTTATAACAATATGATTTATCCTCCTTAATGTGAAACATCACCATCCTGTCACCGTTGATAGGGCTTTCTAATTAATTTGTGGTTAGTTCTAAAGCTAGTTCTCCTTAAAAGAATTATTCAAGTCGAGGCCATGAAAAGAGCTTACAAACACTAAAAGTTTCAAGACTATATTTTGTTCTCTTTTTCAATTCTTGAAAAATTATGTCCAATAATATACTATACATATTCCATAGTGTTCTATATGCTCCTTTTGATTTATTAATAATCTGCTCATGAAGACCTAATTCAATCATTTGGTGACCATGAATCAAAGTAGTATATTAACTTTTTGAATTATAGACAATCTATGAGCCACGACAAGGGCGGTGTGTCCCAAAGAAGCTTAGTTGATGGCATGTTGAATGATATTCCTGGATTCTACATCCAATGCACTCATTTCTTCAACAAGAAGAAGGTTTTGGGAATTCCTTATCACAGCTCTAGTAATGGTTATTCATTGTTTTTACCCGGATGCGGGTGTCTGTCGAGTCATTAAGAGGAACAACAGACTGCCACGCGGAGAGGACGGCAGGCAGCTGTTTCAATCCCGGGAGGGGCATTCACCATGAATTGCATTAATTGTTGGCCGCTGGGAGTGAAGAGCATTCAAAGCCCTTCAATGTTGCGTCTGGTTCAAGACATGAGCAGGAAGAATATCAGGATGGCGGAGGATGGATTGCAGTCATTCGACTGGGTTCAATTTACGCCGCTAGGTGAGAGGGAATGGTTAGAGTTTAAGCCCGTCCACAGTCAGTTGCCTCCGTCCTTAGCCTATCTGCAACTGAGTGCAAAAGCTGGCAAGTGGACGCGCTCGGGGGTGCCTCTTTGCGGTGGTGACATTGGGCTTCTGGCCTGGTGCGTGTTCCAGAGGCCAACAGGGTTGTATTTACCACCTGCTCTACAGACTATCATTATGGCTCCTCGGTACAGAGCCACTCCACACCGAGGGCGCCATCAGGGCCAAAGAAGTGGCGCTAGAGGGCGAGGAAGTCGTAGTCCCCGGAGAGTCTCCCCTCTTACCTATGCTTCTCCATCCTCTAACAGAACAGAGGATTCAGGGCATTCAATCAGCAACACGGTTCAATCGGCCAGGTTTCATTACCGCCGCAGAACCAACAGGCCTGTTATTTCGGCGTTAATTACAGTCATTTTTGAGGAGGAAGATGTGGAGGAAGGCACTTCGGCGGAACAATCGCCCGGAAACTCCAACATTTCCTCGCCAAGTTGGGGGAGGAAGGATAGTTCATACTCCCCATCTTCGCCAAGTAAACTGGTCGATGAGAGCTCTCCGGCACCCACAGAGGAACAAGCTGAGGTCCTGGCGGAAATTGGTAGCATGTTAGACTCGAAAGAGCCTGAATTGGTTCAGGAACAGGCAATAACTCCCTAGGAACGGGCAGAAGCCACCCCATCCTCGCCACAGCAGCAAGGCGTGCCCAAGCTGCCGGACTTCTACCACGCCAACACTCTGTACCCAAAACTACCGCCAGGCATGAAATTGGAAGATGTTCCGGAGGGAATGGAGATCTCTTAGGAGCCTTTGGACGAGTTGAAAGTCCACAGCCCGGATAATGTCAAGTAAGCGGTCTTCTCCTGCTCTTTTTGGAGGTATGCTCGTCATTTGCTGGAATATCTATTCGATTTTGGTGGTCGCGTTTTTGGAAATGTCCGGTTATGGTCGTGGTCAGGGTCGATGGTGTGTGCTTGGTTGGTCGCGGTTATGGTAGATGGTTATGGTCGATGGTTATGGTCGTTGGTGTGTGTTCAGTTGGTTGCTGGCTCGTCTGGTCGAGGTTATGGTCGTTGGTGTGTGTTCGGTTGGTCGCTGGCTCGTCTGGTCGAGGTTATGGTCGATGGTGTGTGTTCGGCTAGTCGCGGTATATGGTGTGTACTCGGCAGATGGTGCGTGTTCGGTTGGTCGCGGATTCAGTGCCTGCAGGCTAGATTCTGGAAGCGGAGTCCTGGTAGCAGAAGCCCCTTCAGCAATGAACTTCCCTGTACTCAGCATTCAAGCAATTCTATTTTTTGTATTGACACATTTTGATTATGAATTCTCCACTCTATAACTCATCCTTTATAAGGGGCACTCGCCTCAGTGGAACTGATATTTTTGATGTCAGCATGATAGAGAGTTGCAAGCTTCAATGGCACTCTCAGAGGTTTCACCCTCTTGTACATATTTTCTCCTTTTTAATATAATATAGCTTAGTCTTTGCATAGAAAAAAAAAATTGGTTATTCATTGTTTTTTACCTCTAGACATATGCACTCCTCTCTCCCCATAATATGTTTCATACCAAACCTTCAAACATGTTATGAAGGCATGATCATGAGAAACCTTAGAAAAATCTATAATCTCATATTCTGTTGCATTAGGTTTTCCATATATGATGTTATCTTTGATGGTGCCTCCAAATATAGTGGGTTCCTTTCTAGGAAATGTTATAAACTCCCTTATTCCAATTCAAGATAGGATGACACCATCACATTGGATTCCTTAGAAAGCTTGGAATAAATTCAGCCACTGGAATTATCTTCTTGGTTAAACCATTGAAACTCAAATGCCAAGACCTTGGAAAGAATGTTCTTGCATATCCTTTTAGTGAGTGACTTTTCCATAGTTGCAAAGTTGTAGTGTTATAGGAGATTTAAAAGGAATTAAAAAGGGATCAAGAGAAGAACACCAAGGCATGTGGCCTTAAATTTTATTTCATTTCTTTGTGATAATTGATAAAAAAACATAGATATCATGCTTCCCAAAACAAATGCATAAACATGTTGCATTTCCCCGAATATAATAGCGCAAGTACTGCTAACCAAAGCCTCTTTCTAGGTGACTAACGAGCCTCGTGTCTATCGAAACAACTAATTATTAGTAGTTAATTCATGTAAAATTTAGGAAAATAATGAACCTTACTGAGATACTACACTTCCCTTGAACCACTACAAGGAAGGAAAATATTTAATGACAGTGAACCATGAGGTTCTAAGGTAGGTCACAACACAATGAAGCAAGTCATGATTAGAGGAGGAAAGTTGCGATTATGAAAATCATGATGTGATTGAGGGGTATATGATGTGATGGGAGAGGTGTGATTTAATGAGTGCAAGTCATGATACATTGAATGTAATTTCTATGAATTAAAAGAGAATGTGATGCAATGGCTAAGGGAAGTTGCAATGAAATGATCTAAGTCGTGATGTAAAGAGGCAATTTGTGATACAATGAGGGAGAGTATTATGTGATTAAGGAGAACGAGATGTGATTGGCATTATCTGATACATGCATTATTTGCTTACTTTCCTCAAAACTACTACCACCTTCAAGGGTATGAGTATTATTCTTAAGCCTTGTAATGTCTATGTTCCTTAGACAATATTTAAGATATGATTATTCTGTAAATGTTTCACATTCCAATATTTCTCATCAATAGCACCTGTGGAATTAACATTAAAATTATGTTGTTGTTATGGACCTAGAATTGATTCTATTATTTCTTTCTTCAACTATTTACGCTTCTTATCCACCAAATTCATGACCTCATTTATCCTCTGAATTTGAAATAAGAAGAAGTTAGAGCTCATTCTTGATGGTGTTTTTTTAATTGTTTTGGGTTCACCTCAAGGGTTTTGATCCTCTGTGTCTCTAGTTTTACATGATCGAATATATAGTTTATATCCATGTCACCTGAGACAGGGACATGTGACATGTAGAACACAAAAATTCAAGTGTCTGACACGAGCACATTGATCCCCCAGAATAGGACATGTTAGGACACATTATATATATATGTGTGTGTGTGTGTGTGTGTGTGTGTTAAAAAGTAATACTAAATAGATAATTCTTACCAAAATTCTCATTCATGATATATATTCAGACATAGATGTAGATTCTACATTGTAAATTTAAAATTTGTAAGTTTTACAAAGTAACATTATGCATTCAAATAAAATTATGACAGATTCATCATTGATCCAATAGGAGAAAGACAAGAAACTACAGTTTTCTCATTAAGTCATCAAAATCAAAATGTGTTACATTAGTTCATCATCAAAATCAACATCAATGTCATGGTCACCACCGCTCTCCTTTATTGCATCCTCCTCCTCTATATCCAATGTCATCTATGTATCTGCTGGTGTGGAGGATGGCCCCTCAACAATATCACCATCATCAAAAGTGACAAGCTCTAGCACTGGGTCATTAAGATCCAAGTTGGTCAATGCGAATTCAGCGTTGTTTTCCAAACCCATATCATCAGGAAATGTAGAAAATCTGATGTAGGTTAACTCGATAATGCAATATAAATCAAAGTATAATACTATAACCTACTTCTACTATCAATTTGTGAAAGCTTAAAGATAGAGTTGAACAATATAACCAGAAGAAGAAGAATCAATGCACAATACACATGAAAATACTTTGGGGAAAGCCTCAGCTAAAAACCCCACTATCCGTATTATCATACAAGGTGGAAACACATAGGGATTATACAAAGCCTTAGCTCTCACATCTAGCCAACTCTCAATACAATCCTCACAGATGCTCACAGGCAATCTTGGCTTCTCTCAATCCTTCCTCTCTGCCCTCCAAGCTCCTATTTCCTTGCGTTGTTCCTCTGGGATGATTCTCCTTCAACCAAGTGGAAAAACTCATTTACCAAGTGGATGATCACCTGATCTCACACACTGTCAGAACTGCACAATCCTCAAGGAATGATGCCTTGACTGCATGCATGAGTTTTCTTTATAATAAAACAAATGCAACTGATAATACATTGTCCTTGACTTTAATCTCAACTAGGTATTTCTTAGAATAGACATGCATGCATTTCTGATGAGGAAATCTTCACTTAACTGGAGTACACTAGTTGAGTGCATGCATGCATCAACTGACTGTTAACTCACCATTAGTTACTCAAACAGTTTGGAACTAATTTAATTGGACTTAACTGAGTAAACTGAGTTAACTAATTACAACTCAAATATAACTCAATCTTATCTCCTTAATTTAAAGGATAACTCTTACATGACTTTAGAAAGACTTCTAACTTGAATTTCTCCAACTAAATTAATTCAAATTGAATTAATTAATTATTTCCAAGTAGCTGTTAATACTAAATTCGATTTCATTCACAATTTAATTCAAGGACAAATTAAATTGGAATATTCTTGTTTCCACATTTCAACACTCCCTCTCAACAAGAAAGGGATTATCTGCCACCCCGATCGTGTCTCTATGGAACTCGAATTTACACTTTGACAATGCCTTTGCCAAAATGTTAGCATCTTGCTCCTCTGTCGAAATATACTACAACAACATGATCCTCTCAACCTGTGAAAAGCCATGAGCAACAAATCTTGCCTTATGCTTCTCCACACTACCATCAGCAGCTTGCTTTACCTTGTAAAGCCAACGGGAACTCACAACTGACTTGTTCTCCGGTCTCGGAACCATGTCCCAAACACTGTTACAAACTATAGAGTCATACTCCTCCACCATAGCATCAACCCAAATCGGCTGTTGCACTACTTCCTCAAGGGAAGATGGCTCGGTCTCAACCCCATCAAGGGCCATGTACCCAATGTACCTCTCAGATGACCTCCTTTGTCTATGCTAATAAGATGGTGCTCCCACATTCTCTCTCACATCCTCCAACAATTTGTCATCTTACCTTGAGTGCTTTCGTCCATCTCTGGAAGACTCTGCTTGAGTGGATTTCTCCACTCTTGGAACCTTTGCATGTGGCTGCTCCACATCAATCTGAGGCTCCTCCTCCTTAGGAACCAACAGTTACTCCACAGCCTGTAATTGAAGCTCCCTCTCAAGGGAAACTCGCATGGCCTTCTGCTCATCAAACTTGATATCTCTGTGAACCACTGTCCTCTGACTGGTAGGCAAGTACACCCAATAGTTGTGAGGGTATTAGTGTACCCCACAAGTATCCCCAACTCTATTGTTGTCTCAACCTTCTTCCGTGCATCCTTTATCACATGAAAATATACCGATGAGCCAAATATCCTGAAGTGACTCACATCTGGTCTCTTACCAGAGAAAGCTTCCTCTCGTGTCTTCATCCCAAGTATGCAATGTAGGCTTCTATTCTACAAAAATACCGTTGTGTTTCATGCCTCAACCCACAAGTGAAATGGTAGGGCTTGGTCATGCAGCATTACCCGTGCTGCCCCTACAATAGTTTTGTTTTTCCTCTCAGCCACCTTCTTCTGTTGTGGGTCATGAGGTGTTGTCAACTCTCATTTAATTCCTTCTACTGCACAGAAGTCCTTAAACTCTTGAGAGACATATTATCCACCATTGTTGCTTCTCAAGGCCTTGATATTCTTCCCTGACTCTTTCTTGACCAAAGCTTTGAACTCACAAAACTTTGTGAAGGTTTGGTCCTTCTTCTGCATGAAATAAATCCAGCATTACGAGAATAATTATCAGTGAAAATCACATAATACCTTTGCTTCGTTGTGGATGTTGTCTATAATGGTCCACACACATCAGTATGAACTCACTCTAAGATAGCCTTTGCTCGACTGTCTCGATCATGAAAGGAAGACTTGGTGTACTTTCCCAAGGTATAACCTTTGCATGTGTAACTTGCTCAAGTTTACCTTTGGGAAGTCCTGTAGATATCTGTTGCATTATCTTCAAAGCCCCATGATGCAAATGTCCCAACCACCTATGCCACAACTCGCCAATGTCTTGGCTTTGCACTAATTCTACTTTCGTACTCAATGCTACACAATCATCTACCTCTAGTTTATAGATATTCTTCACCCAAATCCCTATCCTCTTGGTCTGACCCATGGCTATGTGTCTTAGAAACGCCTTTCCTTTACTGAAGACAACATCATAACCTTTTTCCTCCAACATCGCGACCGATACCAAGTTCTTCTTCGGTTGAGGCACATACTTCACATTTGTCAAGGTGGTAGGAGCTCCATGCTCCCTCTGAAAAGCAACTGTGTCCACTCCTGAAACATTATACCTTCCATCGTCACCCATATCTATGTGCATCTTGAGGCCTTTCTCCTCCAAGGCACTGAATAAACTTTTATCACCGGTCATGTGGAATGAGGCTCCACTTTCAAGATACCAGACACAACCCATCATCGATGACACCATGCATGTGATGAGGGTAAAGTCCATTCTGAACTGAGAAGCTAATGGCTCACCTTCCGATCCTTCCGAGGATCCCTTCTTGGACTTCTTCAATGGGCAATTAGTCACATAATGTCCCATCTTGTGACAATTAAAGCATCTCACCTTAGACATGTCACCCTTCTTCCCTCCATGAGAAGAATTCGATTTGGAATGGGAAGCCTTCCCATTCCCTTTCCTTGCCTTACTTGTTAAGGCCATATTTTCTTCATCATCATCCTTGGATGAAGAACCATATTGTGTGCTCCTCTTGATCTCCTCCTGCATGAGATCCAACCACAGTCATTCCCAATCCAGCAGTTTCTCCCTTCCATTCACAGAGTCCTGGAAGTTATTCCAACTCTTTATAAGGCCAAGGAAAGTGAGGCTCACCATATCATCATCGGCAGTAGTTATTCCCACACTGCCAAGCTCATCTCTGCAGGTGGTGAGCTTGTTCAGGTATATGGAAATAATATCACCCTTCTCCATCTTGATTCTTTGAAGCTTATCCTTAAGCACTAATTTCCTTTGGTCACTACTGTTCTGGTAGAGGTCCTTCAATTTCTTCCACATTGAAAATGGAGTATCCTTCCCATGGAGACTTGAGACAATATGGTCTCAAACTTCCTCAAGGATGATCCATCTCACTTTCGCCACATAGTTCTTCCACTCAGCCAACTCTTGTGCATTAGTTGAAGCTGGCTTTTGGATTTCTTGATCAATGAATTCCTTCAAGCCAGTGTCTTCTAATAGAACCTCCATTCTATCTTTCCATGCTATGTAATTCGAGCTACCTTCCAAGGCATACTCGAGTCTCAAGCCATAGAATGCTATTAGCCAACCTTCAAGTATGATATGAGTTCTATATGCACCTACAACCCTGAACTTCAAACTTCGAATTCTCTTCTCAGTTTACTGTTCACAGCTCCGATACTTTGTAGAAAATTTCTACAAATCCATCTCTGATTCCATGTAGAAAATTTCTACAAATCCAGCTCTGATACCATGTAGAAAATATGGTGTAGGTTAACCCAATAATGCAATATAAATCAAAGCATAATACTATAACCTACTTCTACTATCAATTTGCAAAAGGTTAAAGATCAAGCTGAACAATATAACCAGAAGAAGAAGAATCAATGCACAATACACATGAAAATACTTTTGAGAAAGCCTCAGCTAAAAACCCCACTATTTGTATTATCATACAAGGTGAAAATACATAGAGATTATACAAAGCCTTAGCTCTCATAACTAGCCAACTCTAAGTACAATCCTCACAGATGCTCACAGGAAATCTTGGCTTCTCTCAAGCCTTCCTCTCTACCCTCCAAGCTCCTGTTTCCTTCCGTTGTTCCTCTGGGATGATTCTCCTTCAACCAAGTGGAAAAAATCATTTACCAAGTGGATGATCACCTGATCTCACACACTGTCAAAACTACGCAATCCTCAAGGAATGATACCTAGACTGCATGCATGAGTTTTCTTTATAAGAAAACACATGCAACTGATAGTACATTGTCCTTTACTTTAATCTCAACTGGGTCTTTCTCATAATAGACATACATGAGTTTCTGATGAGGGAATCTTCAATTAACAAGAGTACACTAGTTGAGTGCATGCATGCATCAACTGACTGTTAACTCACCATTAGTTCCTCAAATAGTTTGGAACTAATTTAACCAGACTTAAATGAGTAAACTGAGTTAACTAATTACAACTCAAATATAACTCAATCTTATCTCCTTAATTTAAGGGATAATTCTTGCATGACTTCAGAAAGACTTCTAACTTGAATTTCTCCAACTAATTAATTCGAATTGAATTAATTAATTATTTCCAAGTAGATGTTAAGACTAAATTCAATTTTAATTCATAATTTAATTCAAGGACAAATTATATTGGAATATTCTTATTGCCACATTTCAACAGGAAAGACATCCCACATCTTTGTATTTCCATTCAACCACTCATCCCTCTACATGTAAATAAGATAAAGGTTGGTGTGCACATACACCATTGTCTCTGCCCTAAACTGCTCAAGCCTTCTCTTCTTGACACTATACAAATTCCCATATGTGCTCCAATTCCTCTCACAACAAGAGGATGAATTCTCCTAAGGGAGGATCCTCATGGCTAATTGATGTAGAGGAGGGTTTGTTTCCCCATGAGTTTCCCACCAAGAATATGGCTTATCATCCCCCTATCTTTAATCACATCATAGCCTACAAATCACCTAGTGTCAGTGGAAAACTCTGCAAGGGCATCCTCCACCTCAAGGGATGCTCTTTCCTGAAAAATCCACCTCAATGCATCTTTCATTCCCTATGAAATTTCTGTATCCATGTGAGAAGGGAATCTATGGGAAGGTTCATCATTCAACCACTCATGGTTGTAGTTTTTTAGGTTCAATGCGTGAGAAAAACAATACAAGGGTGTATAATTTTTGTTCCATCTGCTAATAAGAATATATTATATGGTGGTGAGGAAGGCATATGATGATGTATCATACTTGGGGCACTCACTCATAAAATAATGATCCTCATGGACTGAATCAAGGAATACCATCCCTCATAAACATTTCCTAGGATGGGTTGGTCTATATCTGCACATTGTAGCAAAACAATGATAGGGTCCATAATCTTAATAGTGAGATCCACCCTCTCCCACCAAGAATCATATAACATTGTGTCCTAGACTCTTTTTTAGGATGCTTGATCTATATTTCTCCAAAAAGACAAAAAGTTTGAAATAACCATGGCCCCAAGAGGGGTCTTGACCTCCCTCAACCTCTTCAACATGATGAATGAAGAGGCAAACCATGTATAAGCAATCTTCAACAATGATAGATGGGTGTACTCCTTGTAGCTTGTGAGGGAATTTGTATGATTTTGTACAAAGTTGTGGATATGTCATGCATCCTCAATAATACTTCCAATCCAAGACACATCAGAGGAAATAGATTTAAGTTCTAAATTCAAGGAATGGACAATGAAAGGCATCCAAAATACTTGTGGATATTTAGCTTCTACAATCATGCTAGTAGCCTTACAAACAAGTGCATTATCTATAATGATTTGCACACAAGAATCAACACCTACATCTTCAATAACTTTAATGAACAACTCACCAATATATTGTGCATCCTTGTATTGTCTAAATGCGTCCACTATTTTCAAGAAAATTGGTCCATTCAAGGAAGACACCATGAATTTGTTGAGTGGGTGGCATGTTGGATCTTTCCATTTATTAGAAACAACACTATCCCTAGATGTTGCCCATGTTGATTTAACAGGCTCAAGCATTTTGTCCAACTCTTTCTTTGCCTCAATCAACAATGTGGTTCTAATCTTCTCTGACCTAGGAGGCACATATCCTGATGGAGCCCATTGAGTTAGAACTCGACACATGTCAAGAAATAAATATGAGCATGCAACATTAAAGGATATAAATTTTGGTTAGAAAAACAATGCAATGGTGAGATCAAGCTCTTCCTATCTCTCTTTCTGAAAAATCTTGTCCATTGGACCAAGTTTCATTGTCTTTCTTTTTGCTTCTTGAGCCACACCACCACCAAAACTCTCAAATGGAAATTTTTTGTTTCGTTTCCTCAATAATGGAAGGGGATCATCATTCTTGTTTTTTAGATGATGTAGCCACCCTTTCCACACCAACATTGGTCTCTTTTTCCATTTCTTTCCTCCTAGCTAAAGACACCTGTGCACATGTTGCAATTCCACAACTTGGTAAGGCCAACAAATGAGCTTTCACACAGTAATAAGTTCTCTTGAAATGATTGTTGCAATAGTTACATTTCCAAGAAACATTCCTTCCTCTCTTCAACTTGTTGCCTGGCCCATGCTCTTTTGTGACATACTTCCACAAGGGATATTTGTTTTCTTGAACCTATTGTCTTTATAAATTCATTTTTCCCTCAATATTTGAATTTGTTGTTGCATCCCCATTTCCAATAGAGGGAACACTTGCAAACCCTGATAAAATTGGAACAGGAGGGGCATCACCAATGGGGACATTCTTCCCCTTACTTTGCCCCTTCCTTGCTTCCCTTGATTGATCCATGAATGCTATAAGAAAATAAAGAAAAATGCTCAAACTTGTAAAAAAAATTCACATGAAGCTTATGTAGTAAAAATGCAAAAAAATTAGAAGAAAATTGCACTTACCTGTTTCATGAATCAACTTCAAAATGCTCCCAAACCCTTTGCTAGAAGCTCCCACACATTCACAACAGAATACACACTCAAGAATGAGTGCCAAATGAGCCCAAAACGAGATTTATTGGTCATACAACACACTTTTCTAGGGGACATGTGTCCCAAAAATCAAGACACATTGGGCATGTTTTCGGGATTCACATGTCCATTGAATCTCATAATCCAGGACACGTCAGACACATTCACAAGACACGTGTCCCAACAATTCGTGTCTGATTTGTGGGATTCAGGACATGAGAAGGGGGTTTGGACAAATCTGGTTTCTTAGGTTTACATCCATACTCCACTTCAAGGGACTCCTCAAACATGTAATCATTGGCATGTAAAATTGCATCTCATAGCCTAATGATATCAAATATGAAAATTTTCCATTAACGAACTGCTTTTATAGGCCTCAATAGATCCCAAACAATTCCATTTGCCTTTGAGATTGAGCTAATGTAGGCAATCCTTCACAATAATTTATTTTCCATTTGCATTCAAGGTCAGAGAGCCTACTTTGTTACAACCATCTTCTTCCTTTACACTACAACCAAAAGACCATGAATGTTTTTCTTCTTTGTGAAATATTGATCTCTATGTTTGTTTTGAATGTAATTGATTTGGGTTTATGATCGACCTCTGGTTGCAACATATCATAGGTTTTCTCATTTTGAAAACCAATTCATGTTTAGGTTTGCTTGGGTGATAAATTTCAGAACTTGCATCTATTACCTTTCTCATAGGAGCTATGTAAGGAGATTTCTTAGTAGGGATCGTCTTTATGATATCACCCGCCTTTATGGCTCCTTTATTTTACAATAGTTACTCTAAAACTACAAATTTCTTCCACTATAGTATAGTTAACAAATCCTATCTCATCTACACCTATATGCCTAAGTTTAACTAATGGTACAACACCAGTTGTGCAACAAGATCGATTTAGTTGATGAGTTTGCAATACCATCTCACCAACAACTCCTATACTCATAACAAATTTGGCATCAAATGAGAAATAACTTTGATAAGTTCTTAAACTTTTACCTCCACTATTTTCGAATGATTCTCCAGCATGTTCAACACTTTGAATCAAGACAATACCATTGGTTTCTATAGTTGACATACATATAACTCCACCACAAGCTACAACCTTGATTTCCTAAACATTCTTGATAATTCCAACAACATAATTTGGAGACCATACCACGAAACACAATGCACTCATGCAAACCATCTATCTAGGATAACCCTATCCTAAGGCCCAACACAAGTGAAACAAGCACGTTGAACAATGTCAATCTTGTTTTCTTGAATAAATACTATTTGGATATTAATCCTACAGTGTGGATACATAGTTGTCATCCTTTTGATATTTTAGGATTAGGTGAGAAGTAGAATTTTATACTCCTGTAATAAATGGACAAAAGTCCTATTGTTGCACCAAGGAGTTGTTGCCCTCTAGAAGAAGATGTTTCTCCCCATAGTTGTCTGTTTTATGAATTATACACTTTCCTTTGCAAGCAACTGCAAAGTCATTACTTATTACTAATTCCATCCAACATGTTGGGTGTGTAGTAGTTCACTCCACTTGAGCAATCTGCCAGCCAATTAATCAAAACATCATTAGTTGAAATAAGAGCATGCTTTCTAAGTATCACAGATTGTCATATTTAGTAATTTCTCTATTATGTAAATTCAACTATGATGATGGGGTTATTTCTTAAGCATGCCATGAAAAATATTCATCCTTGTAATCAATTCAGTGATTATTAGATCATTCTAGAGAGAACAACCAAGTAATGCAATAGAAAATACATGAAACATGGAAAACCAAGGGGCACCCAGAACTTGAATGTGCATAGTGATTTTTTTTTTTTTGTAAGGGGTGGGGGGTTTGTATCTACTACAATAGCTACACTACTCCTTGCATACTAGGATGACTTCTAGCAACCTAAAATTAAGACCCAAGGTTCACCCTATAAAGGCACGCTCCAACAAACTACCAACTTCTTTTTTGAACAAAAGCCCAAAATACTTATGTGCTTTGCGACCCCTAATCACCTTAATGGATTTTGAAATCTCTTTAAATTCCCTCACATTCCACCTTAGTTTCTCTGCTTTTGGATGATAAAGAGATATAAACAGAAATAGAACTTCAAAACTAGATTAATAAAACTAAGACATTGTTGCCCAATGTCACCACATTTTTCATTAAGATAGAGGATATTTTTCTTATGGAGACTCACATAAAAATTGAATATTGGAGTCTGCCGATTTCCCTCATATGATTCCTAAAGGTACTTCTACCTTGAAAAAATTAATTACCTCCGTGATTCCAAATCATATTTGATTCTTTGAGTTTCCCACACCATCCCAGGCACTTGACCAAGTGATAAGCATAGGGGTGGTTAATATATGGAATACATTCCTTTTAGGGGATTGGAAAATGGTTTTTTCTCTTAACAACTAAGAGCTCTCTTAGTTGCATCCTTATGCTACAATTAGCTAAATAATTTGTCTCATAATTATTTTTCCTAAGGAAATGAAAAACATCATAATCTTCAAATTGATGTAATAATCCATGTATCCTCGAAATGAGGATATTAAGTCTAATATCCTCAGGACACAAAACATAATGAAGATAATAAATTAAAATACAAGAGTCTCCCACTACACAAATTTTGTGAACATTGAGAAAGAAACCCTGAAAGAGACCGCGATACAAACGGTAAGCCTCAACCTAATCATTTGATGCTAATCTAACTCCCCATAAAAACAAAACTTCAAATTTTTGTCCAAAATAATAAATTAATCCCCACCCCTTATTCATGCCACCTCTTAAAATAAATCCATACTTAAAATAAGAAAAAAAAAATTTTTTTGTTTATATTTTTAATATATTTTAATTATTTATAAATTACATTAAAAAAATTATATCTTATCACTAAATGATTTCTCATTATCAATTTAATTATTTACATTACCCAATATTCTTAACCTAATAAATTTAACAACTCGCCCTAATAATGATAGGGAAACAACATACTCAATAAAATGTCATGCCTAATGATATTCTCATGTCAACAACTTAAACTTGAAAGGAAAGAAACAACTTATTATATAAAATGGCATAACTAATTGAATGAATTTAGCAACTTAGCTTAATGATGAGAGAAACAAAGAATACTATACCTACTCATTAAAGTAGCTTCCACGAATTTCTATCATGATAGGTTGCTCTTATCATTATTGGGTTGGCCAGCAGTCACAATCCAATACCAGCCCTAAATAATTCACACTAGTTGATGATTGGAATGCCCCAAAGTTGATGATTGGAATGCCTAGTATTTGAGGGTGTCCAAAGTCAACTTTGTATGCCTCCATTTTTCATTTAAATTGATTTGATACCATTTCAGTGTTTTGGGTATAAAGTATTATCATTGCATGTTGGGTGCCCTTACTTTATAATAAGATGGTTGACATTTTGATGGATTGATTTGGACTTGCACATGTTGGTTAGTTTTTACCTTATTATATGTTTGGCATTTTGACAAGCTGGTTAGCATTATTGGGTTCGTATATAAATAATATAACATGGAATGGTAGATTTAATTTCGCTTTAACATTTTAAATTCATAACGTTATTAATGGTTATATATTTTAGTTTTAATTAGATCTCTATTTTATTAATGTGGTCTTTTTAGCAAGTAGTGTGGAAATTCTATTAATGTGGTTTGTTAACAAGTAGGATAGAAGTTTATTATTAGGTTGTTTTAAGACAGACAGGATATGGGCTACATGTTTGTTTTTTTATATGGGTAACATGTTTGTTTTTTTAATTTTGTTTGCATTGATACTGTTTATTTGTATTATTTTGTTGTGTTTTTGTAATTTTAATCAAAGTTTCAAGATGAATATTTTTATTTTCTTATAAAATTTCAAAATTAATTTTTTATTTTTTTAATTTTTGCATTGGTTGAGCAAGTTTTGATGAGATATAATTCAATTGGAAAGGTGTTTTATTTTTGGTATTTTTTAAAAGAGTGGTCTTTCGAGTGCTATGATAATGGGAGTGGAAATGACACTATTATGCTAAGCGGCTACTCAATGATGACAGGTCTAATGATGTTGCAGGTATTTCAGTGAAAATGACAGTGTTATGCTACTTCTCGACTCAATGATGCCAGGACTAATGCTGTTGCAGGTATTTCAGTGAAAATAACACCATTATGCCACTGCTCTACTCAATGATGCCAGGACTAATGCTGTTGCAAATATTTAAAATTGGGCACCCGGAGAGAGCAGGAGCTTTCAGTCCGTGAATACAATGACACTGACACTTATGCTACTGCTCTACCCAGTTATATCAAAACTGATGCAGTTAGGTAGGAAAAGACTAAACAAATCCATTGTGGAGTCCTTCTAGGGGATCCATTGTGGAGTCCTTCTAGGGGAGGAAATTCATTTTGCAGAAGTACAAAGCTATCCAGTCCCCACAATCAACTTTTTTTACACATTATTTAATAATATTACAAGGTTTACCATCATTTTAATAATTTTTCTGAAGTGTTTCCCATCGCGTACTTACCAGCTGGTAAATGGCTTTGCAAAAAAGCATGTGGTGGTGTCCATGGATCTTCGTGGGAGGTAAGTTATTAGCCAAGTGGAAGTGGGCCAAATCTTTGGGGCCTGGCAGTGGTTTCAGCAACAATTCCTATGTGAATGATGGCCTGCCATTCTCTAGTGAGTTAGCTAACGTTCTTTGTCAATAGCTGACATTGAACAGACTTATTTCAATACGGTAAATGGGAATTACCATAATATTCAACCACACATGGCTTCTCTTGCCCGTGGGATTCAGAGCTTATGATGGATGCAATGCGTAACCTTTCCAATAACAAATTCACCGCTTCTTCTATGGAAATGGTGAATATCTATGCTTAAATCCACTTAATTGCACGAAGGTTTAATTTAAATCTAGTTGGAATTGAATAGTTATCACTTACATCCATGGGAACGGATTTTGTGATATCAAAAACTTTTGTTGCTTTCCATTTATGCTTCGATTTTAGTTAAATTCGCCACGAGTTTGGATGGCTTGTGCTAAAATTCATGTCCTCAAATTGCCGAAGAATGCAGATCAGTACTAATCTAAAAAAGCAAAAAATGTGGATTTTTCAAATTCAATTGAATAGCCCCACTTACACAGTCGACGTTTTGTGAAAATTTTGTGAAAATTTGAATCAGCTTTGGAGAACAGAAACAGCTAAGTTGGTTTTTGGTTGGAGTTTGATTTTTTTAGAGTGAAGGATTGTGTTTGGAGTAATTTTGGGTAATACATAATTTTGGTAGGAATTGAATACAAAACCTAAGACCTGTGAAGACCAAACCTCCCTACCAAACTATTAAAACACATCTTCAAAAATTAGATATATATGTAGGTAGTCTCTTGAACCCAGTTAAATCACACGTCTTGTAGAGACGTAACTTCCTACTTAACTATTAAAACACATTCTCAAAAATATATAAATAGGTATACATGTTTATGGGTCTTCCAACCTATTATGTACGATGCTAAAAAAATTATAGTGATGCCAATGGAGCTGACTGAAATGGAGCAAATGGAAGCTGCTTACAACACGCTGGTTTGAGAAAACAACTGCTCCAACGTAATTAGGAGGAACCTTCATTTTGAGTTGTTGGACAGTTATGGTGCACTCAGGTATTTGATTCGACTCCATCCGAGATATAGTTGCATTGGTGATACGATCTTCCTATGTCCGTGATGTCATGGACCCTCGAACAACAAGGGGGTAAACTCGATCTAGAACCCTCGATGAGAATTTTAATAAAAAAGACTGACAAGCTATGGGAGCCAGCTTTCAGCTACTTGATTAAACTTCATTCAGATTAGTTGTACAGTTGGCTTAACTGGAGCGAATAATTGTATCGGCTTCATGTGTACATTTACATCACTTTCAAGAAATATATATTCACATAGCCTTCGGACATAAATTGTTCCATTGGTGCATTTAGTTAGTAATTGCTTTCGCCTTGTGGTTGGTGTTGTAGCTTCCATTCCAGAAAATGTTGTAGGATAGTTTAGCGGACATAGTAATCCAAAGCCCATATGCATAGGAACCCTTTGTGTTGCTCTATCAAAAAAGCCGCCGATCTGATACATAAACTGTGTGTTATTATGCATGTGTGGGCTGTTGTTGTGATGAGTGGGTTGTGAAAACAAAACAGAGAAGTTTGATATGATTTGATCATGGAAATCCTCCATTGAGTTCTAAAAAAAGATACTTGTTTCGCCATTTCCATATGGCCCAAAAAAATAAGTAATGGAATGGCTCTACAAGAGGATTTCTGAGTGCTCCACCATTTTAGTGACTCCTTGATGGAGGAATGCATGATACACTGAAAACCAAAATTTATTTTTAGATAGTTTCTTCCATACCTGAACAGTATGTAGACATTGAAGAAAAATATTATTATTGTTTTCAATGTCACTTTTACAGATAGAGCATATACCCGAACCTTGCCATTGTCTTTTCTATAGGCTCTCCCAGATGAGATTCTTAATGTGGAAAACGAGCCAAGAAAAGATGATGATTCTATTTGGAATTCATGTTTTCCAAAAGGCAAAAGGAAATTGTAATTATTCTTGCAATGCTGATACCCTAGAGAGACAGAAATAAGTATAAGCTACAATGATATTATCAGTTGTCATCTTGCCCTTCCAAGTGATTGAGTCTCAGGGTCCCATGCGGCAGATGCCGATGTGTTTGATATTAGCTATAATCTTGTTCCGCTGCAGAGCCCTGTGGCCATTTAGGCCAAGAGAGTGAGCCTCTTTCCAAATGGGAATTGGACCTTGCCAATCACTTATAGCTTGACCCCAAAAATAAATGCCATGTCCATTTAGGTGAGTTTTGATGTTCTCCAGGATGGAGCATTCCTCCCCAGCACCAAGGATTGGGTCAACAACAATGAGGATACAATTCCCAGTTTGGAATTTCTATGTAAGTTGTTGAAAGAAGAATTTTTCCATTTTTTGGAAGCTTTGCCAAAGATGCCTATGGTGCCTTTTCTGTACCAATACCTGAAATCTTTATTTTTTAGGTATTTGTGCTGGATGATTTTGCTCCAGGAGCCGTCCCCAAATAAACCTCTCCATAAGGATTTCATCAATAGTGTTCCACCAAATCTGTGAAGGTCCATAATCCCCCATCCACCTAATTCGTTCGGGAAAGTGATGCTGGCCAGTTTGGTGAGATGACATTTTTTCCTTTCATGGTTGCCCCCATATGAAGTTTGCTCTTAGGCAGTTTAGATCCTTGACAATGGATGCAGATGTGAAAGAGATGAGCCCAATAAACCTCCAACTATGTTAATATTGCTTAGGAGAGGACAACTCACCTTCCTAGTGAAAGGCATCTGAAATTCCACCCAGATATCCTTTTGAAAAAACGGTCAATAATCCATCGCCAATCAATAGATTTGTAACAGCAAGGTTTTAAGCGATATCCAAGATATTTCATTCCCTTTTAAATAGGCATTGCCTTGATATCAAATAAACCTTTTATATATGTAATAACCTCCATGTAGCAATTTCTGTGGTATATTACAGATTTTCCATTATTTATGTGCAATCCTGTAGCATTTGCAAATTTGTTAAAAATATTAAAGAGACATGACCAAAAAAAGCGGCAGAGCATACCCAAGTTCAAAATATCATCAACAAAAATACTATGTGAAACGCTGGTGTTGTTGCCTACCTTCAGTAGGTGGAACTATTCCTCCATTACCACTCTTTTTATGTGCAGAGTTATGTTATCCACTACTAGAATGAAGAGAAGGGGGGAAGTGAGCATCCCTACCACAAACCTCGAGCAACTAGAAAATATTTTGTTGGATAACCATTTATTATGACAACATTATTTACATTGTCCACACATGCCATTATCCAATTTATACATCTAAAACTTAGTGCAATTTTGATAAGGACGCATCTAAGAAAGCCCCAATCCAAGCAGTCGTATGCCTTCCTCAGGTCAATATGGAAGATAGTCGCATTTAGCTTCTTGGTGTGGATCAAATGCATACTCTCCTGCGTGTTCACAACAACATCATGGATGAGCCTGTTCTGGAGAAATCCATGTTGTACATGAGAGATGTATCGCGAAAGAGTATTTCGCATTCTGCCCTGCAATTGTCTTTGAAATGATTTTGTATATAATGTTGCACAGGGAGATCGGCTTGAATTCTGAGAAATTTTTTGCATTACTTTTCTTTGGAATGAGGGCAATATATGTAGAAGTGATGTGTTGATGTATTTTTCCCGTGGACCTGGATTCCTCTACAATGCTCATAAGATCTTTCTTAAAAAGTTCAAAAAAATGTGTAAAGAGTTCAATCGTCCATCTATCAAGACCCAAATATTTTTCCCTCTTGAAGGATTTTAGCACATTCAAGAGTTCTTCCTTCATGACTACCTTGTACAACTCTTCATTTTGTTCATCCTCGTACATAGTGGGATAAGGCTCTATTCCCCAAAGTAGATCCTCAGCCACTATATTTTCATTTCTGTCATATGCCTTCTGAAAGTAATGAATAGTAGAATTGCAGATACCTTCTTGTGTTTGGTGAATTTGGTCGTCCTCGTCCATAATCTCCCAGATGGAGTTTATGTTGCGGCGATGGTTACAAACCGAGGAAAAAAAAATTATATTGCGGTCGCCCTCCTTTATCCAGGTCGCCTTGCTTTTTAATCTCCAGGTAGATTCCTTAATTGAAGGAATGTTTTTCTTTCTAATTTCAAGTGCATGTATTTGGAGCCGAATCTTCATAGGAAGGAAATGGGAGGACATTTTAGGTAGGATCCGATCCAATTCTTTCTAAATGTCATCAAGTTCTTTCTTGTGGTCCTTTTGCTTTTGTTTTTGTCAGAGCTTGACTTTTCCACGAAGGGAATCCAACTTGTCAAGGAGATTAATCATGGGGGTAGTACTAGGTAGAGCTTATCGCCCCCAAGTCTCCAAAACAAGATTATTGAAATCCATATCTTCCAACTAGGATCGGTTGAATTTAAAAGAAATGCCCATACAGATGCCTATTTTCCTCCATTGCAATGAGATAGGCCTGTGGTCAGAAATGAAATTGCTGATGGTTTCCGCGCGAATATCCCCAAGTTTCTCTAACAACTGCTCATGGATTAAAAAGCGATTAAGTCTTTTGGCCACATAAGTTGTTCCAGAACGACCATTATCCCATGTTGGAGCAATTTTTGTAGAGAATATGTCCACAAAATTATGCAAGAGAATAGCATCTTGAATCAGTCCGACCAAAGGGTTTGTTTTCCTACAATGACCCCATACTTCATCACAACTTATGGTGTAGCTTAGGTCACCCGCCATGATAAGAGAAACCAAATCCGTCATTCCAGAGGAGAAAAGACAATCCCAAAAAAAGAATCAGTCCTTGTAGGGCGCATATATATTGAGAATGTGAATGTTTCTAGGTATTCCGCGAAAAATAGCTTCAAGTAGAATACTTGCAAAACATCGAAAATACTTTATAGAAATCCAAGAAGGATCCCATAAGGCCACCAAATCCCTAGAGAGACCAGATGAAGCAGCTGTAGAAATGTACCAATTCGGAAACATTTTTCGAAAGTATAGAACAGCCCGTGTGACATTATGCATAGATTCCTGTATGAGAATGATATATGGGTGAAGAGAATAGAGCAGGTTTTTGAGAGCTAAGTATTTTGGGCCAGCTCCCAGACCTTGGATGTTTAGGGATATGATACGGGTCATGGGAGATCATTGCGTTGTTGTGCTCTAAGGGCCCCAGAGGAGGAAAAATATGCAATTAGAATATCAACAAGGAAGTGGTCCATTGGGGAGGCAGATGAGATATTTTTATTTCTTCCCCAAAAATGTAGGCTACCTCAGTTTTGCTTCCGTCAGATAGTAATGTTGCCTGCTGAGGTAGGGTTGATGTGTAGGGAGGTAGAGGCCATAGGCTTACGAATGGTGAGGGAGTGTATGTCTAGGGTCTTTATTTGTAAAAGGAAGTCCAGGTCACTTTCGATAGAGTTCGTAGGAGATGCAGTAGGTGAGTTAGGGGGAGTGATACTCAAGCAGGGGCCTTTATCCTTAGATTGATGATGAGGTGGAATAGGAGTAGGAGAGAGTACATATACAACATGTGAAGTTGATGGAATGTTGTGATAGAGATGTGAATATGGAAAAGGAGCAGGTATTTCCTAACAGGGGTAGGTTCCAAAGGTGGTGGGCAATTAAATTGAGCTACGCTACAAGGTAATGGAAAATTCGACTTATCAGATATATTTGGGGAGGACACAACAAAAATTGGAGATGTTAACTGAGAATTGAATGTAAGAGGGTGGCGAGAATTTTTATTTCGAGACATACCTGAATGAGGCATGTTCTAATTCTGTGACATAAGCCTTTGACCCTTTATTCTTATGTGTTCCCTATTAGAATTGGACAATGTGGAGGCGTTATAGCATTTTTGTCCATGTAGGCGACCTCCAAGACGAAGTGGACATTGTTGAGGTAGGTGTCATGTTCGGCGACAGAAAGAGCAATGTAAAGGCACCCCCCAGTAATCCAACCTTTGATGGAGATTAATATCCTCCCAATGCAATTTGACGTGAATAGGAAAACCGCCAAGATATTCCTTCTCAATGAGAATCCAAGTGACTCTCTCGTCCTTTGCACCTAGGCATCTCGAATCCACATATACAAATTTTCCAATGGCATTTCCTGTGTCCATTAGAGCCTGTTTAGTCCATAGTTCAGTTGACAGGCTGGGAAATTGAACCCAATTCAATTTATTGTGGGTGTATTGTGCAGAGGGTTATATCCAATGTACCAATTATGCAGGGCTAGAAAGATTTTTCCATGGACCCATGGAATGGATCTGACTTTCTCAAGGTCCTCTTGACTGAGGAAGTGGAAATTGTACCAGCCTTTCATTAGTCTAACTATAGTAGGTAGGTATCCAAGCACAGTTTTCCACTTCTTTCCTAACCAATTCCTCATCTCAGTGTCCTCCATTGTCGAGAAGTACTAGCGGCCAACTAGAGCATGTTTTTGTATGTTGTTTATGCAGTCAACCAGGGTGGCGCTATCAAGAGATATAAGCCGAGATGTTGGAGTGGTTTTCATAGAACAATGTTTATGACATCATTCATGGAAGGCATGTTCGCCACCCTGCAATGAATGCGGAGATAAATCGATAGTTGGCGCATGGATATCCCTAAGAATAGTATGCCATGCATCTAATGACTGTGGCCCCATGAGGAGTTATTTTGCTTCCATGGTGGCTCGTATTGGAGCCGAGTTGGCAAACACGTTGGAGTCAACATCCATCCATGATGTAAAAAGCGAGGGAGTGGAGGCTTATGGGGGGAGCATGAGTCTCACAAGAAGGAAAAGCGGTTAGGTCGGATATTAATGTGGGCGGGTATGGAAGATCCAAGGGAGATCAGGTTTCCTTGGGAAAAGAAATCCCCATAAACGAGGTGACAGAGTGCGTGTGTGAAATTAATTTCCACATGCCACGAGAGGAATAAAAACATCGTCATTTGGATAATCCAAAATAGGAAGCAAATCGAATGTACTGACAGAGAGAATATTGGCTAGATTTGGAATGTAGTGAGGTCAGAGAATGTATGGGGAGGAGTATGAGTGATGCAAAGGTAATTATGAGGTAAGGCACCCATAGACACACGCTCCACCTAACTTGCAGGAAAGAGTCAATGACCACCTGAGTTTTTTGTTCCGACCATCGGAAAAATGAGGGCCAGACCAGAGCGAACGAGAGAGGAAAAAATGTATCTATAATTTCACTAAATTATACAGCAGATTAATAGTGAAAAGAGCATGAGACAGATATAACTGGAAACCTAAATGTGGCTTGCGTAACCCCCCAAATAAACAGAAGCTAAAACATCGAGAGATTTTGTGAATTTCCTCAATTCCAAAATTAAAAACTTATGAAGCACTGAAATTTAGAAAAAAAACACAGCAGCAGAAACACCCCTTACATTTACACCAGTATTTGCTTATTTGAAATCTAAACTCAATGCAAGGTCGAGAGATGATGATAATATTTGAAAATTGAGGCCAATAGGGATGGGGGTTGGATAGCCACTAGGTATAAATAGCAGAGAGTAAACTTTAAAGGCCCCAAAACAAGACGACATGTGGAAAAAAACCAAAAGGTGTTTAACAGAGCCAGAAGAAAAACGTTTTCATGTATGTTCACCTATTTTGTAGAATTGGAGAGGAAATTAGGCATACCTATTAGTTATCCCAAGTCCTTTTGTGGTAGCAGTGGTCATATCCCATGGAGTGGAGACAATTTGGTGACATTCATTCACCACCAAAGGAAAACGATAGTGCCATTCCAAAGAAAACTGAATTGAATTTCAGGGTGATAATGAGAAGGAAAACAAATCTTGAGTCACCATCTGAAAAGGATGCTATTAAAACCAAGCCCTTGCAAAGGACACTATAAGCCCAGTGGCCAGGCAAAAATCAAAACCCATCACCCCAGACAAATTTATATCCTTGTCCTTATCATCTTCCACAATAGCCTTCCCTGCCTCAATTTTCCTCCATTGTCGACTCTTTCTTCAGGGCATGAGAGTTGATTTATGCACCCAAAACGTAGCTCAACAGAGATGAGACTTACAACACCATACCTCCTTCAACACACATAATATTATTTTCACTAAGAGGTGACAAAATTTTTTACATGCGCTACTCAACAATAATGCTTGCATAGCATTATCAAGAAAGATACATAGAATAAGGTTGATGTAAGAGCAGTGAAATTCAAGGAGAAATGACTGATTATAATGTAAACACATTGATAAGGATAATTGACTAAATATAAACCAAGGTTGGGGCCATATAAACCAAGCCATGTTATTAGCGGATGTCGTAGTAGGTTGGGTTCAAAGTGTGAGGGAAGTTCCGAACAAAGATAAGTCTAAAATTTTCCCTGATAATGCTGATTTGGAACAAATTCATCAGATTGCTTCTCCTTTTGGGGTAAAACTCAGCCTCATGTTAGTGGGTTTCAAGTACTTGGGCTGCCATCTCAAACCTAGTAATTATCTCATTACTGATTAGACTTGGTTGTTAGATAAAGTTGAAAAGGCCCTAACATGTTATGATCACAAGTAGTTGTTCTGCGAAGTATCTGAGTCTACTAGATGCATCTATTCTATATTCCCCAGGCAATCATTAACAAGATTGATGCTCTTATCTCCAAATTCCTTTGGTTTTGAACTAGAACTGAATGCAAGATCCATCTCACTCACCTAAACATGATTTCTAGGCCCATTCAATTAGGTGGATGGGGTATTCAGGACTCTCATAGGTTTAACATTGCTCTTCTAGCATCCAATCCGTTGAGGGCCTTCAAAGAAAGAGGTATCTGGCAGAGAATAATTTTCAGCAGATATCTTCCCTATCATGAGTTGGAGGAATGGGTGGTTGAGTGCGCCAATCAATCGTCGTTCATCTATCATCTTGAGAAGCTTCAAACATGTGATTCCGTGGTATTGTAGTAATCTTCATTGGTTGGTGGGTAATGGCCAGAGAATTTACGTTGGGATGGATGATGTAAAGGGCCTTTTCGATTCCCATATTCTCTCTTTCCACTGTATTCACTTTTTAATTCAACAAGGAATCTTCACACTTGAAAATCTGGCTAGGATGCAGCCCTTCTCCCTGGACCCTCCTTCCTGGCCTCATGCCTGGCATTTGGGCCTCCCTCAGCATTTGGAAGGGGAATGGGAGTCTTACACTATCTCCTATGTCAAGCTAGCATTACTCTATCACAGAACATATACCTTTTAGTATGTGGTGGTCAGATACTAAATGGTTGAATCCCTACAAAAGAAGTATGTTCTTACATTTCCTCCTCCATTCACTCTTTACCTTATTCTAATTGATCTGCTAGCATGTGGGGTTGGGATGCTCCATTGAAGATCAAATGTTTTTCTTGGCTTACAGTTTATAACTGCATTCTCACCTGGGATATCTTATTGAAAAATGGTTTCATTGGCCCTCATAGGTGCATTCTATGCAAATCGGCTTCTGAGGACTCCCACTTATTTTTACATTGTCCCTTTGCTTTTTTTGTTTGGCTAGAGGTTTCTCTTTTGCTGGGTGTTTCCATCCCTCGAGATGACTCTTCATGTGTGGCCTACCATATGACTTGGGCTCGAAATGCACCTACTTACAGGTCTATTCCATTATATTTATTGTGGGGGATATGAAGGGCTCACAATGATCTTATCTTTGAAGGCAAATTATTTGACTCATATTAGGTTGCCTTCAAAATTGTTGCCTTCTTCATGGAAATCGGTCCTTAGCTGCGAAAGGCCTCCTCCCATTCTATTTCCACATTTGATCTGTCTGACATCTTTCCATATGTTTTTTGATGGGGCTGCCTTGGGAGGCATATGTCACTGTTGTGCTTTCCTGAGAAATGACCTCTCTTCACATTATAGGTTATGTTGGTCTAGTGGCAGGGGAGACAACATCAGGGCTGAGATGATTGCTTTATGGGGTGCCTTACAATGTTCCGTATGGCTGGGCATCCAGTGGATTTCAATTTTTGGGGATTCCCTTATTTTGATTCAATGGATTTCAGGCCACTCCACCCTTGGGGTCTCCTCCCTCTACAATTGGATGATACGTATAAAGGATCTAAAGACAACATTTTTGACATCTCCTTCTAGCACATCTACCGTGAACAAAATCTACGCCCTTTCTAAGCAGGGTCTGTTTCTTTCTCCTGGTTTTTTTCCATTTTGCGTACTTTGTTGTTGGTTTGTTACGTAGGAAGGGCTTTTTCGACTTTTCATAGGTGATTTTTCCCAGGGTTTTTCTATCTCTCTTGGCCTCTCCTAGATCTATTGTATGGTTTGATGTCTATCTTTGTTTACTTCTCTGGTTTTGATGCCATCTAAGCATGCTTGCTGCCATGATCTCTGAGGGCCACTCTGTTTTGTTTTTTAGATGGATTTTGGTCTTCAAGGCTCATTGCTGAGCAACACTAATGAGCTGCATTTGATCCAAGTAGATGTAAAATTCTTCCTCATTTTTAATGAAGAATGGTTCTGTTTTTTTCCTCTGAAAAAAGTACGAGACAAATTCATTATGTCGGAGTGCGGAGCTCTATATAATGTTAAAATTATTTGATTTCATAGTGAATAGGCATTTCCATAAAGAGGATGGATCGGTTTAAGCAAGGCATAAAAAATGGAATTTCATTTGTTGTGGATGTGGATTAAGTGTTGAAGTAACAAAATCGTAAGTATAGAAAGACACTGTTGACAAAATTGGCAGAGTCGATAATTGTTTGGTTGCGGTGGGTGGAGTATCTGTTCAAAATGTGGAGGCCTCTACATTTCATAAAAGCCTCTATACACCTCCGCATAAGTACTAATATCAAAATTGTGTTGTCGAGGGGAGTCAATTTTGGTTGTCTCGGAATTTCGTTCATCGATCATGTTTTTCTCACATTCCAAGGAGACTAACTTATCTTGTGCTTGATCTATTGGTTCATCAGGGGCCTGCATTGCCTTCGGGTTTTTCATGTGGTTTCCTATATCATTCTGCAAATCACCTTCCTTTTCCATTAAATGAAGTGTGGAACTTTTTATCTCGATGTGGTTGTGGAAATCTATAATTACAGAGTGTGTTTTTATAGAGCGTGATTTCCATCACTTAAATCTTCTTTTACATGTTTATGTATTCTTTCAAGCTCATCAACATTAACATCTAAAATAGAAGTATGTTTTGGAGCTTCAATTTTTGACCGGCCATCTTTAATAGATGAAGCAACAATAAATTTATGATCATATGCCTTTCACTTTTGTTTTTTATATTTTTAATTAAGCGGAGAGGGCTTATTTTGGTTTATTTTACAGTTTAGTTTGAAGGCAATGCGTAAGCATGTTTATGTTCAGCGTAGTGTTGACATGTCTCCCTTTTAGAATAAGAATAAAGTATTCTCTAAATGTCTCCCTTTTAAAATAAGAATAAAGTATTCTCTATATAGAAAAATAATGTTTACTATAATAATAATAATATAATAATAAAATAAAATATTTTAAAAAATTTGATTTCCTCTATATTCATATTAGATGAGTTGTTAAAACAAATTTAGATGAGTAATTAAAATAGATTTATACTGATAGCACATTCACTTCTAAGAATGTGAAATAAATCCTGGTGTCATAATTTGAGCTGTGCATAATTTCCAAGTTTGAGAGAATAATTTCAGCAAAATCACATAAAAAATCATTTGTCGACGCGTTTAGAACCAACCATGTGGTTCATGTCAGGACAAGTTGAAGATCCAATCTGAGCGATAAGTTAAATAGGGACAGCACGCCATTCCAACAACTATATTTTTTATCTTATCGGTCAGATTGGATCTTCAACTTGTCCTGACAATGAACCATACTGGTTGGTTCGAAAAGTGTCGACAAATGATTTTTTATGTGATTTTGCCAAAATTATTCTCTCAAACATATTATAGATCACATAAGTCTAAATTCTATTATAATTTCCAAATTGTTCCTCTAGAGAAATCCATGGACCAACATCTTGATCTGTCTCTAAAGAAACGATAGCCTATTGTTCTTCAATGTGGCTAACTTTCTGGGAGTAATGTTTTGCCTCGCGCCTATCAAACAATAACCCAACATGTCTTGAAGCATGTTCTGCTTATGTTCCCGACACGTCTTGAAGCATGTACGCCATCTATGATTAGGCTCGACAAGAGGCGGAAGCGTGGGGTTTCACCCTTCTTTTAGACTTTCCTCGAGTAAACTTTCAGATAATAGCTAACATTTCTTGATGTACACACTTCTAACTTTTGCAACATGCTCACTGAATATCCAAATCATGAACGCAACATTTAAAGGGCAAACAAGAACAATCGATTGCTAAAATTCAAATGAAAAATTCAATGGTTGAAGAGGATCACAGAGAGACTATAGGGCCATTCCTAAACCTACTGTATAAAGAAACCTTCGAATGGGAATCTTTTTCTATCAGTTTTCCAAGGATTGCAATCGAAAAAACTACCAGGATTTCTGAATGTCGCTAAACATTGCTCAGCTTTGTCAATGTGAACTTCTCCGTTCACTTGAATTTTGGAGAAATCAAAGCGATGTTACCCCGGACTGTCACTAGCCAAGGAGCACTAAAAAATTCGAATTGGCTCAATGGCAGGCGTGAGGAGAAATCACCACTCTTTTTATTTTCATTCTTATTTTTTAATATTTTTATATTAATTATATTATGGTATCAGTGTTTTAGATTAATCACATTATTAAGAATTGGTGGAAGTTTCTTACCGGCTAATGTGGTTCATCTTTAGAACAAGAACTACATTCGTTAATTAAAACTGCAACCAAATTTTAGCTATATGATTAATCTGAAATACTAATATCTATATTATAGATCACAAAAATCTTACATCTAAAATTATAATATACACTATCCACACTATCCCACCCCTGTTTGCCCACACTCCACCTCCAAATCACAGACATAGAAACAAATGAACATTGAATATAGTGCACAAATTTCATGTTTGCATGCAACGTCCACATTCTTGTTGTCCCACATTCTTGTTGTCCCAGTCTTCACAAATTTTGCAGCTACATACACATTTCGACTTAGCTTTAATAGCTGTAGAATTTTTTACAAAATCTAATAGGGCCAAAAGCCTTTGTTAATTGTTGTCCCAGTGTTCACAAATTTTGCAGCTTCGTACACTTTTCGACTTAGCTTTAATTGCTGTATAATTTTTTGACAAAATCTAATAGGGTCAAAATTTATTAGCGATTGACAAAGTGTTAGAGTCACGATTGTCGTTACACTAAAACCCACAAGTGTTAGTAAATAAACACATTACTAGATTTAAGCACATGCCACGAAACACACACAGACACATCACTAGATTTAAGCACATGTCACAAAACACACGGGGAGCATTGACCTTCTACACCGCCATTAACGGGGAGCCAACAATCTCCCCCCAACGCGAGCCTAGTGTGTTTCAAACTCAAGACCTCTGGCTCCGATACCACTTGTGTGTTTCAAACTCGAGACCTCTGGCTCCAATACCACTTGTTGGAATCATAGCGTTGACCTTCTACACCGCCATTAACGGGGGGCCAACAATCTCCCCTCCAACGCGAGCCCAATGCGTCTCAAACTCAAGAGCTCTGGGTCCGTTACCACTTGTTGGAGTCACGATTGCCGTTAGACCAAAACCCTCAAGTGTTAGTAAATAGACTCATCACTAGATTTAAGCACATGCCACGAAACACACGGGGAGCGTTGACCTTCTACACCGCCATGAACAAGAGTCAACAAAGTGTTTTTTCCAAAACACGAAAAAGCTTTCAGATTAATAAAAATGAGAAAGTACAATAAAACAAGGATTAGGATTTCACTCTGTTTAAATAGAAACAATTCTATATTTGATTAAACTCTGCTCTAAAAACCAGTTTGTCCCATCATTGTTCTAACATGTTGTGTTGGATCATTTTTATTACACATTTTCTGACCGATCTTAAATAATCTTTAGGATAAGCAAGTATTTCTTTTCTTTTCAAAAATAAGGGAATGTACATTCGGTTGTATCCTTTTCCATATCAGAATCACATATGGATTCTTTGATTAAGTTCCGACATTCAATTCCTTATATCATATGTAAGTGCATTCAATTAAATCAGAATTTATCCAGAGCTTAAAAATGAACTAGAGACAAAATATTTGAAGAAGATCTTGTAATGGAGACAGAGTTAAAAGCTTTCCTCTAATCAATTTACTTTCCACTTTAATGGAGCAAATTATGATTTGCGGCCAAAACACTATTTCTATGTTGATGGCACCATTTTCTGCCTAGAAATGCTTCCAACTTCTGAGATTGACATGTTCATATTAGGTAATTTTCAACTAACATAACCACGAAATTCCAATTAATCATTACACAACGAACCTCTACTGATTTTATTAGTGTTTCTACGGATATTTGATTTTCCTAAGTTGAACATCAATAATACCATAGCGATGGGGGATTTGACTAGTTTCTCATTCTGTAGCATGGCCTTTGGATTATTCTCTCATGGAGAAATTTGTACCCGGAAGTTTGTGTGAGAAATTTTATTGTATGGAAAGTTTTAATTGTGTTGAGAAGTTTGTGCTGAGAGAATTTATTGTGATAGGTTTCTTCGCACTCTAAACAATCTTTAATCAATTAATTAGTAGTAGAGGTAAAGACTATGTCACATTACATTTATTACTTTTATCTTTTTTTCCTTTCAAAGTGAGAAATTGTTTCAATGATAATAATTAGATTGTGAGAAAATATA
>APFE030572588.1:135506-156194 GCA_000404065.3 Pinus taeda
TGGTTTATTTATTTTTAATTTTAAAGGCTTTAAATATAGTCAAATAGGAATTTAGGTGTGGGTTAAATGTTATTAGGGTTTTGAGCATTTCCATGCTAATTGTTATACATAGGATTAAGGAATGCACTAGTTTAATTATTGTATGGCTTTTTCACCAAATCTTAATTTCCATGGTTTTGTATATGATAGCTCACTAGAAGTATTACATCACTAAATTCACTATTAGTTCAAATTTAGTGAACAAATGTAGCTCAAGGAGGATGGTGAAGGAGGGGGTTTAGGTATTGGTACTCACTAGAACTTGGGTTTGGTTGCATAGCATGCTAATTTTCATACATAGGAATAAGGGACGCACTAGTTTAATAATTGTATGGTTTTTTTACCAAACCTTAATTTCCATGGTTTTTTTTATTTCCATGGTTTTCTTTATGATAGCTCACTAGAAATATTACATCATTAAATTCACTATTAGTTCAAATTGAGGGAACAAATGTAGGTTAAGGAGGATGGTGAACGAGGGGGTTTAGGTATTGGTACTCACTAGAACTTGGCTTTGGTTGCATAGCATTTTGATACATCCTCAAGATTAGTTTTTTTATATGATTGTCTTATTAGGTATGTTGTGTTGTTATTCTTAGTTTTGGTTGTGATCTACCTAAGAAACCATGGTTAGATATCTGTCTATCTAGGTGTTTGTTTCCCTAAGTTAGTCTCTAGAGGACTCATGCTTTCTATGGTTGCTTGGTTGCTAGATTTTATATGTGGTGTGAATTATGTGGCTAGAAATGTCATGGTGGAAGCTTGCAGAGCACTTTCAGCTCCTACTTCCACCCAAGTTCATTTCTTTGAACAAATTTTTCATTCCATCAACAATAGTCCCAATGAATCCCATTTCGTTTCTACCTCAAACTAATAGTTGATCATGAAGGTAGAAGGGTTATAGGATATAATTAATGAGCAAATCCAAAATAACTAATCCAAATGGCCTCCAAGGTGTTACCACTATAAGAAAACACCCAAACAAATACCAAAGCTCAAGTAGATGCTATGAAAGTAGTGACAAATTATCACTACTGATTTATGAAGAATGTCAAATAGGAGATGGACGTGATTAAAAAAACCATTTGAAAGAAAATATGAGAGATCTCCAAAACTTGGAAATAGATTTTGTGATTTGAATTCCTAACATTGGTTTTTCTAGATCACAAGATACCAAAGTATTTAAGCTAATTGAATTATACTAGCTAAAAAAATCCTTCATTACACGATTCATAGAATAAAAGGGACAACAATAAAAAGCCATCATTCAAAAAATAATCTTGGTTCATAAGTTTGATGTAGTTTTCAAAATATTTTTTAATGTGGAGATCATTGCTCTAGACAACATTATTTAATAAAGTCTTATATTCAATGTAACTAATTAAACACCTACATTGAGGGCCCCCCATCTGATCCCATAAGGTTATATGAGGATGATGAAGATTACTCGATATGTGGAAAGGTTAGCATCTTATGAACCTTTTCTTAGACTTGATTCTGTATATTTCCATTATACATTACGTATATATATAGTTAGGCTCTATAAATGTTGGTGATAACTAGTATATATGTTATTATTGAAGTGGGAATAAGTCCATGTAAACATGCATATAAATTATGAACTAGTATAAGCATATTATGATTTAGAATAATAATATTTTTTTATCATTCTATACATAATTTTTCCTCTAGTGGGTGTTGTTTTTCAACTATGTCTCATAGTCACTAAGTGGTTGCTACCTCCATGGGTAATAATCCAGATACATCCACTCAAAGAGATCTACTCGTTTGGCTTATCTTGTCAGGCCTAACCCCAAGGGTGTCAAGGAGATTTGACCCTGTGATCTCCCAATTGGCAAGGTACTTAGCAACAGGAACTCAACCAATTGAGTTATCCCTTGGGGCTCCTATGGTGGGTGTTACATAGTTTTTCTTGTACTATTTCACTATGATATATTAATATAAAGATAGATTGATTACAACAATAAAATAAAAATCTAGAGTTTTTAAGTATAAAGAGATTTATAAATTTATATTTTTTTCATATTTTTTTATGCATAATAGATGTGAAGTATCAATCTATGTTTTATAACAATAATAAAAACAGAAAGAAGAAAAGAAGATATTTTTTTTTGAATAATTGGAAATCTTTTAGTAGAAATCACATTGGAAGTGTATTGTCGACGCGTTTCAAACCTTCCAGTGTGGTTCATCGTCGGGACAAGATGAAGAACTAGATCTTGGCATCAAGTTAAATGGATGATGAGCAAAAAATTTAGTCATTACATATAACAGTTAGATTAGACTAAATAAATTTTATTAAATATATGTTTAATAAAAAAATAATGTTAAAATAGGTTGTTATATTGAATTATGGAAATAATATTTAAAAAAAAAAATTTTAATGAATGATATCTAAAATAAAAATAATATTGTTTTGTTTTGTTAGGTTTGACCTATATTATTTTTATTTTAGATATTCATTTCATTAAAAATATTCATTTTTGAATGATTATTTTCCTTAATTCAATATTAACAACTATATTCTAACAATTATTTTCTTATAATAAAATATAAATAATATTCATTTAGTCAAATCTAATTGTTATAATTTTTTTTCTCTTCATCTATTTAACTTGTTGCCAAGATATTCTTCATCTTGTCCTGACGATGAACCATAATGGAGGGTTCAAAATGCGTCAAAAATACACTTCCAATGTGATTTCTACAGAAATATTTCCAATTATTCATGATATGGATTACAAAAGGCTAAATTCAGAAACTTTTTTGGATTAAATATATGTATAATTAAAATGGAGGATTATCTTGTGATATCCCCTCGATTGATGTTTTTTTAATTAATTGTGGATATGTTTGTTTCCTTTTTAAATGTTCGGGTTTGAAAGACATCTGAAGAATTTAATTTTCAGTCATTTAATACGAATAATGACTTATTATAAATTTGTAATCATGATTTTTTTATATAAATAAAGAAATATGGAAAATGAATTTTTGAGTACATGTGGCGGACAGAGATGAGGCTACAAAGTTATTGATGAAATTAATTACCCATTAATAAGTCATAGGCATCTAATCTAGATGATTAGATTGATTGAGAAATTATAGAATTGACCAATTAATTGTTTCCCTAAAAGACATGAGGTTGTGTTTAGGAGTGGGAAACAAAAGCTCATGATTGAGTCGGTAACTACCTACCACTTGTTGTTGAGGTGGAGGTAGTTACTAACCACCAAAAGAGTGGTAGATGGGTAATTCAAAAAAATCCTTGTGTTTGATTTCTTTTGTCTCATTATTCTGAAAAGAAGAGAAGAGATTGAAGAGAATCAAGGGTGAAAAGACAAGAAGGAAGGTGTAGGGTTGTTATGATAAGGGGGATACTAGCTAGATGCAGTATCAAGTTTGGGAGGAGCCAAGTATTCAACTACTAATTTTCCAAAACATACTTTTCAAGTGAGTATTCTTTCCTTATAATATGTTTATAAGAGTAAAAGATTGAATTGTGTTATGCTTTTTACTCTAAATTGTTTAGGAAAAATGAGAGATAAAGAATTAGAATGTTCAATTTATCTGCTTTATTATGATCAGAATCTAAGGATCCTAATAACTATTTTTCGAACTAATTATTTTTGCATTAAGAGCATTTATAAATCTTTGCGACAAATATAATATAAGAATATTGTTTTGTTGACCTAGTAATAATTTGGTTATGTCGGTATATGGTTAGTACTTAAAATTGAATATAAGATTTATTATAGAAATGCCTTGTGTATACACACACACACACATAGAGCATTTCTATAATAAATCTTATATTCAATTCTGAGTACTAACCATATACATAGATAACCAAATTATTATTAGGATAAAAAAACAATATTATTATTTTATATTTGTCTTGAAGGTAGTTAAGCTTTCATTGGGATGGAAGGGAAGCCCCCATGATGTAAATATGTAGTGAGTTTGTTTTAAACCTATCTATGGTTTTCAATAGTTGAAAATTTCCAAAATTTTAACTTTCTATTATTCTTGGATAGATATATTCTACAAAAAGTTCCCAATATTTTGCTAACTTCAAAATAAATTAAAAAAAAAAAAGATGAAGAGAGAAAATTAATTCTTCAAGGGTTTCTTTCCTTACTAGTCTAGTTTCTAGATGATCCTATAATGGTACTAGGGAGTGGTCTAATGTTGTGGAGGACCTTGTTGTTGCTAGTCCAAGTGACCTACATTCCTTAATGTATCCTTTAACAATGCAATGGAAGTGCTAAGTACTTGTCCACATGATAGTGGGAATGTGTGATCCAAGAGAAATCCTTAAGGAAAAGAAGCTTCATATTTTTGTTTTCTAATTCTAGTGTTGAAATGCATCAATCAATTTTGAGGAGGATTTCCACGACCACTTCGTCTGCTATGGCTCCTTCATACCAATTATAAGACTTGACCTCCAACTCTGTGAATTGAGATGAAAAGTCCTACAATACTCAATCTAGATTGTTAATTCTCTCTTCATGTTGAACTAAATCTTGCCTTATTTCTTTGAGTTCTTTGTACTCCATTACTACATGGGAGTTAGAGTCGCAAAGGAATGAATACTCTACATTGTGCAGCAATTTTGTAGGTCGCTATACTCCAAGGTGATGGGGAATTGTTCAAGACCTAGAGGTCCTCCACCCAAATTTCTCTGTCAACAACAAGACTAGGTGCTTTAGACATGTAAACAATGCACCAAATAAATCCCGGGAAAGTATAAGGCATGTAGTAAAAAATTCCAACTAGGGGACCTTAAAAGCTCTAATTTAGAAAGATGAGAAAAAAAGGTGGTCCCTCCTTTGAAGACATAGTTGAGACTAGGAAGAAGCTGAGGAACATGAGAGCAAATAGGGTGCCTCCTATCTCAAATTACCTATAGTGCAAAGTCTATCTAGCCAAGCCTAGAGTGAAAAAATGTAGCCACTTGCCTCCATGAGCCATAATTTCTATCGCATGCACATCTTATTGGTTCATGGCCAGAGAGAGAGAGAGAGATGAGGTGGTCTTATTGAAAAAATCCACACTCACCCTTCATAGATATTCATGATGTCAATTCAATGCCACATGGTCATTATTTGTTGTAATGATGGACACATTGGCTAGTCCAAAATGTCAAATTGAAAATTATATGTGATGTATTTGAAAGAACCATCTTATCATGCATAATGCTAAGTGGAAGTGATGATTAAGGAATTGTTTTTAATAATCCCTGTGATTAACCCTAATGCACCCCATTTTTCTTGTTGTTTCTTTATTGGCTCATTTGTTCACTCTCTGATTTTCTTCCCTTAGAACATGGAAACAATATATCAATTCCATCAATTCTTTCACTTTTTTTATTATTTCCAACATTGAGTCCAATCATTGCTGCAACAATGAGAGATTGAGAAGCGGGGACCTAAAAATTAATGAGGGATCTCTAATCACTTTTTTTTTGGAATCTTGAAAGATTTTGCTAAGTTTATCCCTTGCAATAAATCATACACTTATGGCACATTTTTGGATTTTATTCCAAGAATATTGGCATAGGAATACACTTTTCTTCCTTTGGATTTATAAATAACTCTTCCCACACTTGTCACCCTTGGGTTTTTCTTTGAGACCCTATCAAAAAATAGTTTGTGAAGCTTCTTTTAATATTTCCAATTTTCAATCCTGCTTGTTGAGACAAAATTATCAGCATGATTTGGAGGATATAGATGTTTTTTTGAGGTGTTCTAGAATGTTGAATTTTTCATGTCATAAAAGTTCTTTCTCCAGTGCTATTGAGTTGTTGAGATGAAATCATTTAGCTCACATATGTTCTACTACAAAAGAGATAACTTGATGAGCTACTTGGCTAGGGGTAGATATTTGTTGAGTGAAAATGGCCTTATTTTTTGCTACTGAAAATTTCCACTTGATAAATTTAGGGGGATACCTAGAATCTTTTGAAAACCAATTTATTTTTGAAGGATCCCCTATATATGTTTCCCCATTTTTTAAAGAGCTCTCTCAAAGAGTTTGGAATCTTATATGTATACTCCATCATAGGGAAATCCATATGCCAAGTATTAAACACAAATTCACATTCCAAAAATAAGCGGTTCATGGTTTCTGAATCATTTTTGCAAGAACCACATCTCGAGGGCCTTTAAATTTCCCTTTTTTACATATTTTCAATTGTCAAGATTTTTCCATGCGCTAGATTCCAAAATAATATATTTATTTTTAGTATACCATCGCTTACCATAATTTGTTCTATATGGCTAATTTGGATGGCAGAGAAAAGAAGCTAATGAGATCTTCATACCTTTGTTGGACTGAGTAGTATGAAGAGCCCCATCCTCTTCATTCCTTTATATTGATATGCCAAGATATACACTCTTTTTGAGATATTTCGAATAGTGTTAAGGTATGATGGAGATGGGGTATCCGTATAACTTAACTAAAAGACCACCCTTTCCAACTTCTTATTGGTGACCATATCAAGATTTCAAACAAGGTTTGTTTCCTTTATTATTACATTCAGCGATGGATGTGGATGAGTTCTTGATGATTGGAAAAGGGTGAATGCTCCATAATTCTATCTTCCTGTAGCTTGATGTTCTTTCCATTTACATGGATCCAAGTTAATTTGGTCAACATAAGAGGTATGGATACTCATGATTTTCCAAATAGGGGAATCGTCCTCATCCTTAGTTATATTGTCAAGACATCATTGCCTCTATGTCATAACATCTTTACTACTAATGCATGATATGGATTGATTTCATCACGCATTTATACTAGTAGGAATTCCTTCTCCCATAGACTCTTCAAAAAGCAACTTTTTAGTTCATAAAGTGTGCATACATGGATTCTCCTACATAAAAAAGCATGTGCATATGCTTGTTTCCTTTAGAAACTCACATATATCTCTAATTTGTACTAAAAACATAAAATGTATACATAATAGAAAGTTTTTGGGCAAGATTCATTGCTTTTATCAATATTTAACCCTTATATCACATATTTAATAACCTGGTTTAGTATATAAGAAAGCCTGTGGTAGAAGAATATGTTAGAGCACCCGGTGGTATTTTGAATTCTTATATACAAGTTTATATTACTTAATTTTTAACGCATCTCTTTTAGTTGGAAACCCATGTTTCTTTTCCATGCCCTTGTTCATCTATGATTTGAAAAAGATTCCTTCTATTTCATATCTCTGTGTTGATAAGAAGATACTTTCAATCCATAGAGGTAGATGGACTTAGAAGATGGTTACAATAAATTCCAGCAACAAACATCATGTTGTACTTATCATTCGTTTTTTTGTTCAAATAATTCAATGGAGAATTCACTTAATTATTGCTGAAAATCATTGCATTTCATTGTGCTTGGATTTACTCAATTATAATGAATTGGCAGTGATTTTGTTTTTGGTTCCAATCAATTAGGTTAGTTAGGGTTTTACCATTTATATTGTTTTTAATCGTTTCTCGTCTTCTCTTGTGCGAGACTTTAAGGAAGTTTTTGGAACAAATATTTAGAGAAAAATAACCCAGGAAAGGGATCTCCTCTGACCATCAAAATTTCAGGTAAGTCTCCATAAGCAAATAAGTAGTTATAGTGATGAACATTTCTTATTATTCTAGGTCTAAATTTTGTATTCTCTTTATGCCATATTGTGTTTCTTGATATTTTTTTCCAGATAGTTGGTCTGTAAGAACTAATTTTTAATTTTTCTAGAAATCTTATTTTTAATTTTTTTTATTGGTTCAGCAAGTTTTGATGAGATATAATTTCGTGGGGAAGGTGTTTTATTTTTGGTGTTTTTTAAGAGTGGTCTTTCTGTGGTTGAGTGCTATGATACTGGCAGTGAAAATGACAATATTATGCTGCTGCTCTACTCAATGATGACAGGTCTAATGCTGTTGTAGGTATTTCAGTGAAAATGGCAACGTTATGCTACTTCTCTACTCAATGATACCAGGACTAATACTGTTGCAGGTATTTCAGTGAAAATGACACTATTATGTTACTGCTTTACTCAATGATGCCAAGACTAATGCTGTTGCAAATATTTCAGGTGGGGCACTGAGAAAGTGCAGGGGCTTTCAATCAGTGAATATGATAATACTGACACTAAAAGTTACACCGTTATACTACTGCTTTACCCAATTATATCAAAACTGATGCAATTAGGTAGGAAAGATACGGGGCTAAACAAATCCATTGTGGAGTCTTCCTAGGTGGAGGAAATTCATTTTGCAGAAGTATAAAGCTATGCAGTCCTCCACAATCAACTTTTTTTTACACATTATTTAATAATATTACAAGGTTTACCATCATTTTAATAATTTTTCTGGAGTGTTTCCCATCGCGTACTTACCAGCTAGTAAATGGCTTTGCAAAAAAGCATGTGGTGGTGTCCATGGATCTTCGTGGGAGGTAAGTTATTAGTCAAGTGGAAGTGGGCCAATTCTTTGCGGCCTGGCAGTGGTTTCAGCCGCAATTCCTCTGTGAATGATGGCCTGCCATTCTCTAGTGAGTTAGCTAACGTTCTTTGTCAATAGCTGACATTGAACAGACTTAATTCAGTACAGTAAATGGGAATGACTATAATATTCAACCACACATGGCTTCTCTTGCCCATTGGATTCAGAGCTTATGATGGATGCAATGCATAACCTTTCAAATAACAGATTCATGGCTTCTTCTACGGAAATGGTGACTATCTATGCTTAAATCCATTTAATTGCACGAAGGTTTACTTTAAATCAAGTTGGAATTGATTAATTATCACTTTTTTTCCTATCGAAAAAGCATGATTGTATTTATATCAGAAATATAAACATAGCATTATGTATCAATACAACTGTTTCTTATACAGAAGAAACTATGCAAAGGAATGGAGAACTTGACCCAAGAACACATCCCAACCTAATTGAAAAGCGTCAACAGTTCATGCCAAAAGAAAAAACTAACAGCCATGATAGGTATGAGCCTAAAATAGCCTCACTGATCGAAGAGAAGGCAGTATTTATCCGCTGAAAACAAAGAAGATCAAAACAATCTGCCCATATCAAAAAGAGAGCCATAATTGCAGACATCAAGCTTGGAGGACCTGCGTTCACTGGAAGCAGCAACATTAGAGGATAACAGCCATCAACATCCGGATAGAAGCACCTGATCTTAATGGAAAACAAAACCAAAAGATGATGAAAGAAACAGAACCGAAGCAAAAGCAAGGTTAAAAGTCGGGAGGAAAGAAACCCTGAATGGAGAAGATTTTTCCCTCATGGGAGACCTGCATAAACCATTAGCCTGGAACCGCCTGAAGACCCCTTTTTGATAAATCATCTGCCTGCTAATTAAGGGCCCTTTTGATGTGATGAATGGAAGCTCCCTTGGACCTGTTCCATAAATATTTGATCCTATCAATCCATCCAATGAGCTGCAGCTTCATAATGATATTCTTACCAAGAACACCATCCACTACGACCTTTGAGTCGCCAAAAATGGATACATCCTGGATATTGAGAAAGAGGCAGAAGTGAAGAAGGCCAGCAAGGGCGCCTTGCTGTTGGATCCTCTCCCCCCGTTCCAGTAAATGAGAAAATGACAATTTTCTTTTACCAAGATGATGACCCCACAGCCACATTGACCTCCCTGTTCAGCCCCGTCAAAAAAAGCCTTTGGCATAGGAGACAATTCCTACGGGACCTCATTACCATTTTGTTTTTGCCGCTTGGGAAGGCAGGCACTGCGGAATCGACTCATAGATGGAAGTAATAATGGAGATGATTTCTAAAAAAGGGGAAGCCTTGCTATTGAAAATAACCTTATTACGCCACTTCCAAATATACCATACAGATATGATGAAGATTGATCTCCATGATTTTGTTTGAAGACTGCTCCATAAGAAAGCTTCCGAAATAGAGGAGTGAGACATATGCTCGATACCATAGCATTCCTCCAGAGCTCTCCAAAGAAGACGAGTCTTCTTGCAATCTAGAAAAAGGTGGAAGTTGCTTTCTTCATTAGACCAGCAGATGGGACAAACACCAGGACCTTGCCATCTGCGTTTCCTTAAATTTTCCCAAGAGAGATTTCTATTGTGGAAGGACAACCACGAGAAAAAGATCATTTTTGAGGGGCATCCCGATTTCCAGAAGATGGGCGGGAATGAAGGCCTAAGGAGAGAAGGCTTAAGGCCGATCAAGTCTCTATAAACATCTTTTACATGCACAGCACACATAGCTTTTGAGCTTTTCCACATAAGACCATCCTGATTCTCCGAGCGAAAGATTCCACAGTTTCTAAGGCAGATTCTGATTTGATCCCATTGAAAAGCAATGTCTGTCCGCATCCCCAGACTATTAGCTTCCTTCCAAAGAGGAATCGGACCCTGCCAAGCTGCAATTAGACTATCCCAATAAAACAGACCTTTCCTGTGGAGAAAATTTAGTAATGAATCCTGAATCTCAATCGCCTCAGCACCACTCATAAAATGGTCTTTCCCAATGAGAATATTTTTCCCTGATTGGAAGTGCCAAGATAAGTTTCCCAGGAAAAAATTACCAATCCTTCGGAGGCTTAACCAAACAGGAGACCCCTTAGAAGAGCCTAACTTTTTTTTCCTGAGCCAAAATGCCAAATCCTTCCTTCTTAAATATTTGTTCCGAACTATATTGCTCCATGGACCATTTTCAAAGATGCCTCTCCACAAAGTTTTACAAAGCAAGGCCCTTCCGAAGGATTTCAAGTCTAAAAGCCCCCATCCGCTACAGCTCTTCGGCAAGGAAATATTGGATAAAGTTGAGAGATGAAATTTCTTTTTACCCACTTGCCCTCCTTATATGAAATTTGTCGTAAGCTTGTTCATTGCCATAATTATGCTTGCTGGGAGGAAAAAATAGATGGGCCCAGTATACTACCATCTGATTTAAAACCGATTGAGCAAGGATCACTCTTCCTCCAAGTGAGAGGCACCTGTATTGGAGTAGTTTTTGGTCATACACAGTTTTGGTAGGAATTGGATACAAACTGTGTGAAGACCAAACTTCTCTCTTAAATCATTAGAACACATTTTAAAAAATTAAATATCTATATAAATAGTTATATACATTCTTAATCTAATTAAATCACAAGACTTGTAGAGACAAAACCTCATACTTAACTATTTAAACACATCCTCAAAAATATATACATAGGTCTTCATGTTTATGGTTCTTCCAACCTATTATGTACAATGCTAAAAAAAATATAGTGATGCCAATGGAGCTGACTGAAATGGAGCAAATGGAAGCTACTTATAATTAGGAGGGACCTTCATTCTGAGTTGTTGGACAGTTATGGTGCACTCAGGTATTTGATTCGACTCCATCCGAGATATAGTTGCACTGGTGATACGATCTTCCTATGTCCGTGATGTCATGAGCCCTCGAACAACAAGGGGATAAACTCGGTCTGGAACCCTCGATGAGAGTTTTTAAAAAAAATACTGACAAGCTATGGGAGCCAGCTTTCAGCTACTTGATTAAACTTCATTCAGATTAGTTGCACAGTTGGCTTAACTGGAGTGAATAATTGTACCAATAGTTAATGGGATTATTTGTAAAATTGATTTCAAACACTCAAATTTCAGAAGGTTTATATATATATTTACATTATTTTAAAAAAAATATACGTTTACAGTTTTGTAGGCATAAACTGTTCTATTAATGCATTCAGTGAGCATTGAAGATTTTTTTTGAAAAGAATAAGAAAACGGAAAGGTGAAATATATGCTAGTATGTTCATCTTTATCAGTGTGCATTACCCAAATCAGTAATTTGCATAAAACTTTGTAAGAGAGATAAAATTTATCATCGACCAAAAACCAAAAATTTGGTAATGGAAAACTTTGAAAGAGAAATAAAATTTATGGTAGGCCTTAATAGGAAATCAGTGGAATAACTGATTGCTATATAAACTGTCATGCGAGAGGTTTAACCAAGCTTAATAACATACATGATATTATTTTCACTAAGGTGACAAAAAGTTTACATGTGCTATTAAGCAATAATGCTGGCATAGCATTATCAAGTAAGATACAAAGAAAAAGATACAAAGAAAAAGAATAAGGTTGATGTTATATTTGAAATTTTTGTGGTCTATATCCTAAATAAATGTTTTTTGAATTGATTGAATATAAGGTTGATGTTATATTTGAAATTTTTGTGATTTATATCATAAATAAATGTTTTTTGGATTGATTGAATATAATGTAAATGTATTGATGAGGAGAATTGACTAATATAAATTAAGTTTGGGACAATATAAATCGAGCTTTGTTATTAGCGATGTCGTTGTAGGTTGGGCTTAAAGTGCCAAGGAAGTTATAAATAAGCATAAGCATGAAATTTTCTCTGATAATGTTGACGCTGATTTGGAAGAGATTCGTCAGATTGCTTCTCTTTTTGGGGTAAAACTCAGCCCATGTTAGTAGGTTTCAAGTACTTGGGCTGCCATCTCAAACATGGCAATTATCGCATTACTCACTGGACTTGGTTGCTAGATAAAGTTGAAAAGACGCTGACATGTTGGGATCACAAGTGGCACTTGATTGGGGAAAGGGTCACCATGATCAAAGATGTTCTACAAAGTATCCTCGTCTACTGGATGCATCTATTCTATATTCCCCAAGCAATCATTAACAAGATTGATGCTCTTATCTCCAAATTCCTTTGGTCTGGAACTCGAACGGATTGCAAGATCCATCTCACTCACCTAAACATGATTTCTAGGCCCATTCAGTTGGGTCGATGGGGTATTCAGGACTCCAAGAGGTTTAACATTGCTCTTCTAACGTCCAATCTGTGTAGGGCCTTCAAAGAAAGATGTCTCTGGTAGAGAATAATTTTCAACAAATATCTTCCCTACCTTGGGGTTGGAGGAATGGGTGGTTGCAGGTGCGCCAATCAATCACCGTTCATCTATCATCTCGAGGAGCTTCAAACATGTGATTCTGTGGTTTAGTAGTAATCTTTGCTGGTTGGTGGGTAATGGCTAGATCATTTACAGTGGGATGGATGCTATAGAAGGCCTTTCCTATTCCCATATTCTCTCTATCCACTATATTCATTTTTAAATCAGCAAGGAATCTTCACACTTGACAATCTGGCTAGGGTGTAGCCCTTCCCTCTTGCCTCTCCCACCTGATCTCCCGCTTGGCATTTGGGCCTCCCTCAACATTTGGAAGGGGAATGGGAGTCTTGCCACTATCTTCTATGTCAAGCTGGGACCACTCTATTGCATAACATATACCTTTTAGTATGGGGCGGTCAGATACTAAATGGCCAAATCTCTGTCAAAGAAGTATATTCTTACATTTCCTCCTCCATTCACTCTTTAACTTATGCTGATTGGTCTGCTAGCATGTGGGGTTAGGATGTTTCATTGAAGATCAAATGTTTTGCTTGGCTTACAATCTATAATCGCATTCTCACCTGGGATATCTTGTTGAAGAAGGGTTTCATTGGCCCTTGCATGTGCATTCTATGCAAATCTACTTTTGAGGATTGCTCCCACTTATTTTTACATTGTCTCTTTGATCCTGCTGTTTGGCTGGAGGTTTCTCTTTTGTTGGGTGTTTCTATCACTCGAGATGACTCTTCAGTTGTGGCATGCCTTATGAATTGGGCTCAAAATTCGCCTACTTATATGCTCCATTATATGTACTGTGGGGGATATGGAGGGTTCAAAATGATTTTATCTTTGAAGGCAAATTCTCTTACTCATATCAAGTTGTCTAAAAAATTGTTTCCTTCTTCATGGAAATCGGCCCATCGCTGCCAAAGGCCTCCTCCCATTCTATTTCCATGTTTGATATGTCTAACATCTTTCCCATATGTGCTTTTGACGGGCTGCCTCTGGAGGAATATGTAGTTGTGATTCTTTCCTGAGAATTGACCCGTCTTCACATAGGTTCTGGTGGTCTGGTGGAGGGGAGACAACATCAGGGCTGAAATGATTGCTTTATGGGGTGCCTTATAATGTTCCTTATGGCTGGGCATCGAGTGGATTTCAATTTTTGGAGATTCCCTTTGATTCAATGGATTTTGGGCCACTCCACCCTTGGGGTCTCCTCCCTCTGCAATTGGATGATCTGTATCCGGGATCTAAAGGCAACCTTTTCAGATATCTACCATGAACAAAATCTAGTTGTTGATGCCCTTTCCAAGCAGCGCCTATCTCTTTGTCCCGGCTTCTTCCATTTTGAGTACTTTGTTGCTGGTTCGGTATATGGGCAGGGCTTTTTCGAATTTTCATAAGTGGTTTTTGGCAGGTTTTTTTCTATCTCTCATGGCCTCTCCTAGGCCTGTTGTATGGTTCGATGTCTATCTTTGTTTTCCTTTCTTATTTTGATACCATCTAAGTATGCTTGTTGCCATACTCTCTGAAGGCTACTTTGTTTTGGTTTTTAAATAAATTTTGGTCTTCAAAACTTATTACTTAACAGCACTAATGAAGTATGTTCGATCCAAACAAATATAAAACTCCTATTTTTATTGAAAAATGACTGTTTTTTCCTCCTAAAAAACGCTAGAAAAATTCATTGCGCCAGAATACGGAGCTCTATATAATGTTAAAATTATTTGATTTCATAGTGAATAGTCATTTCCATAAAGAGAGATGGGTTGGTTTAAGCAAGGCATAAAAATTGAAATGTCATTTGTTGTGGATGTGGATTAAGTATTGAAGGCACAAAGTCGCAACTATAGAAGACACTGTTGACAAAATTGGCGGAGTCGATAATTGTTTAGCTATTGTGGGTGGAGTATCTATGAGGAATGCGGAGGCCTGTATCCGTACACCTCCGCATTGGTACCAATTTCAAAATTGTGTTGTCGAGGGGACTGAATTTTGGCTATCTCGGAATTTCGCTCATCGATCATGTTTTTTCTCACTTTCCAAGGAGACTAACTTATCTTGTGCTTGATCTATTGGTTCCTCTGGGGCCGCATTGCCTTCGGGTTTTTCATGTGGTTCCCTATATCATTCTGCAAATCACCTTCCTTTTCCATTAAATGAAGTGTGGAACTTTTTATCTCGCTGTGGTTGTGTAAATCTCTAATTACAGTGTTTTTCTCGAGCGTGATTTCCATCACTTGAATCTTCTTTTACATGTTTATGTATTTTTTTCAAGCTAATCAACATTAACGTCCGAAATAGAAGTACGTTTTGGAGGTTCAATTTTTGAATGGCGATCTTTAATAGATGAGCCATTAATACATTTATGATCATATTCTTCTCCCAAACCATTATTAATTGAGTCCAACTCCAAATCACAGACATAGTACTTAGTAGGCCAATGAATATTGAATACAGTGCACAAATTTCATGTTTGCATGCAACGTCCACATTCTTGTTGTCCCAGTGTTCACAAATTTTGCAGCTCCATACACTTTTCGACTTAGCTTTAATAGCTGTAGAATTTTTTTACAAAATCTAATAGGGCCAAAAGCCTTCAGCTATTGACGGAGTATTTTTTCCAAAACACAAAAACGCTTTCAGATTAATAAGAAATTGGAAAGTACAATAAAACAGGGATTAGGATTTCACTGGTTTTTCCTCTGTGTTTAAGCAGAAACAATTCTATATTTGATTAAATTCTGCCCTAAATCTGTGTTGGATCATTTCTATTATACATTTTCTGACAGATCTTAAATCATTTGCAGTTTCATTCAATTCGTAAGTGCATTCAATTAAATCAGAATTTGTCCCGATCTTAAAAGTGAACTAGAGACAAAATATTTGAAGATGATCTTGTAATGGAGACAGAGTTGAAAGCTTTCCTCTAATCAATTTCTGACTATGACTTTCCACTTTAATGGAGCCAATTATGATTTGCGGCCAAAACACTATTCCTACGTTGATGGCACCATTTTCTGCCTAGAAATGCTTCCAAACTTTTGAGATTGACATGTTCATATTAGGTAATTTTCAACAACATAACCACAAAATTCCAATTAATCATTACATAATGAACCTCTACTGATTTTATCAGTGTTTCTACGGGTATTTGATTATCCTAAGTTGGATATCAATAATACCATAGCGACGGGGGATTTACTCATTCTGTAGCATGGCCTTTGGATTATACTCTCATGGAAAACACCCACACTTCCCCACTCGTTTCCGGGCAGCTCCAACTGTGCGGAATGCTAAGGAATTTCATTTTGCTGAATGAGGATGTCCCTTCGCACCCTGCACAGTGAATCATTGTGTTTGAGGTGGGGCTTCCACTGGTTATGTCCAATGAAAACATGACCAGTGGATCCAATAATTAACCAATGCAAGTTTTCAATATTTTTGTGAGTTTCGTAACTCATATTTGTGTGGGATCCATAACTTAATATTTGTATGGGAGCTCCATAATTTAATATTAAGTTACAGGTCGGGGCTAATTAAAAAGTATTGCTTTGTAACCTATAAAATTATTGCTTTGTAACCTATAAAACAATAATTTTGTATACATATCTCATTGGTTAATGAGTGGTATAAAAATAAAATACTTGTCCCTTGAATTAAAAAAATATTGTTTATAACTTTCAGTATCAAAATCAGAAAGCTATCACTATTAAGAATCCTCAAAAAGTAAAAGTATAGTTGTTTCGTGATTTAGAAAAAAAATATATATACAAAATTACATCTTTCGATACTGTTTGCAAAATGGCTAATGCTGAAAATGCTTGCAAAATGACTTTTGAAGCTATATATTTACTATTCTTTAAATTATTGTTAAAGTTTGTGCAGGGAGTTTTCATTAGGTAAAGAATATTGTGCATATAGATTTTATTGTGCGGAGAGGTGCAGAGAGTTTATTGTTGGAAAACTCTGTGAAGAGATTTTATTGTGTGGAAAGTTTTCATTGTAAGCGGAAGTTTGTGTGGAGAAATTTCATTGTGCGGAAAGCTTTAATTGTGTTGAGAAGTTTGTGTTAAGAGAATTTATTGTGCTATGTTTCTCCGCAATCTTTAATCAATTAATTAGTAGTAGAGGTAGGGACTATATCACATTGCATTTATTACCCTTATCTTTTTTTCCCTTCAAAGTGAGAAATTGTTTCAATGATAATAATTAGATTGTGAGAAAATATAATATAATTTTTTTAATATGATAGAGTTAATTAGTTATTTTAAAGTATAATTATGCTTTTTTAATTAAAAAAAATGTGAAGTACAACTACCACTATTATATAAATGAGATATAAATTTAATAAATGAATATAATTTTATCTTTAAATTAAAAAGATAAGGTATTATATAAAAAATTAAAGGAGATGTGATATTTAATAGTAAAATAAAAACAAAAAATTATAAAATAAAGTTATATATGAAAATATATTATTTTGGTTTATTCATTTTTAATTTTAGAGGCTTTAAATATAGTCAAATAGGAATTTAGGTGTGGGTTAAATGTTATTAGGGTTTTGAGAATTTCCATGCTAATTGTTATATATAGGATTAAGGAATGCACTAGTTTAATCATTGTATGGTTTTTTCACCAAATCTTAATTTCCACGGTTTTGTATATGATAGCTCACTAGAAGTATTACATCACTAAATTTACTATTAGTTCAAATTTAGTGAACAAATGTAGCTCAAGGAGAATGGTGAAGGAGGGGGTTTAGGTATTGGTACTCACTAGAACTTGGCTTTGGTTGCATAGCATGCTAATTGTCATACATAGGAATAAGGGTCGCACTAGTTTAATAATTGTATGTTTTTTTTACCAAACCTTAATTTACATGGTTTTTTTTTTATTTCCATGGTTTTCTTTATGATAGCCCACTAGAAATATTACATAATTAAATTCACTATTAGTTCAAATTGAGGGAACAAATGTAGGTTAAGGAGGATGGTGAACGAGGGGGTTTAGGTATTGGTACTCACTAGAACTTGGCTTTGGTTGCATAGCATTTTGATACATCCTCAAGATTAGTTTTTTTATATGATTGTCTTATTAGGTATGTTGTGTTGTTATTCTTAGTTTTGGTTGTGATCTACCTAAGAAACCATGGTTAGATATCTGTCTATCTAGGTGTTTGCTTCCCTAATTTAGTCTCTAGAGGACTCATGCTTTCTATGGTTGCTTGGTTACTAGATTTTATATGTGGTGTGAATTATGTGGCTAGAAATGTCATGGTGGAAGCTTGCAGAGCCCCTTTGAGCTCCTACTTCCACCCAAGTTCAATTCTTTGAACAAATTTTTCATTCCATCAACAATAGTCCCAATGAATCCCATTTCATTTCTACCTCAAACTAATAGTTAATCATGAAGGTAGAAGGGTTATAGGATATAATTAATGAGCAAATCCAAAATAACTAATCCAAATGGCCTCCAAGGTGTTACCACTATAAGAAAACACCCAAACAAATACCAAAGCTCAAGTAGATGCTATGAAAGTAGTGACAAATTATCACTATTGATTTATGAAGAATGTCAAATAGGAGATGGAAGTGATTAAGAAAACCATTTGAAAGAAAATATGAGAGATCTCCAAAACTTGGAAATAGATTTTGTGGATTGGATTCCTAACATTGGTTTTTCTAGATCACAAGATACCAAAGTATTTAAGCTAATTGAATTATACTAGCTAAAAAAATCCTTCATTACATGATTCATAGAATAAAAGGGACAACAATAAAAAGCCATCATTCAAAAAATAATCTTGGTTCATAAGTAGTTTTCAAAATAGTTTTTAATGTGGAGATCATTGCTCTAGACAACATTATTTAATAAAGTCTTATATTCAATGTAACTAATTAAACACCTACATTGAGGGTCCCCCATCTAATCCCATAAGGTTATATGATGATGATGAAGATTACTCGATATGTGGAAAGGTTAGCATCTTATGAACCGTTTCTTAGACTTGATTCTGTATATTTCCATTATACATTACGTGTATATATAGTTAGGCTCTATAAATGTTGGTGATAACTAGTATGTATGTTATTATTGAAGTGGGGATAAGTCCATGTAAACATGCATATAAATTATGAACTAGTATAAGCATATTATGATTTAGAATAATAGTATTTTTTTTATCATTCTATACATAATTTTTTCTCTAGTGGGTGTTTTTTTTTCAACTATGGTTCATAGTCACTAAGTGGTTGCTAGGGGTGATTTTAGGGGTAAATGTTCGCCCTTTGGCGAAATTAAGGAGTTTTAAATTTTTAGAGGGCGAATATTTTGTATCATAGTACATTTTTACAAAACACCTCAAATAGCCCACCTTATTTTAAGGGAGAGGGTAAAAAAGGTAAATTTAGCCCTTGAAATTAGGAGTTACGACATTCCATTCGCCCATTTTCAAGAATAGGTTTTATTTAAGTGAATCCATTCGCCCATTTTCAAAAATAGGTTTTATTTAAGTGAATCCTATGGGCCAAAGGCCCAAATACCATATTTATAAAAGAGGTATGGTAAATTAATAAAAATATAAATAAATGAAAAATAAATGAGAGGTATGGTAAATAAATAAAACATTTTTTATATTTACTCCATAAGTCACCTTATATACATGCAAGGGTGTAAACAATAAAAATATAAGTAAAGTGGAGGTATGGTAAATAAATAAAACGTCTTTTTATACTTACTCAAAAGGTATGGTAAATAAATAAAAATATAAATAAACTAGACGCATGGTAAATAAATAAAACCTCTTTTTATATTTAGTCCATAACCCTCATTCTATTTATGAAAGCTCAAGAAAGAGGTTTTATTTAAGTGAATCCTATGGGTCAAATACCATATTTGTAAAAGAGGTATGGTAAATTAATAAAAATATAAATAAGCGAGAGGTATGGTAAACAAATAAAACATTTTTTATATCTACTCCATAAGTCACATTATATTTACGAACACTCAAAAATAAAAATATAAATAAACGAAACCTATGGCAAACAAATAAAACATACATGGGCTAGATTATTATTAATACCATGCAAAAAAACATTATTAACCATAATATTAGTATCAATAAAAATAAAAATGGCACATGGTATTGACCCATGGTATTCACCAAAATTGCACATGGTATTGACCCATGGTATTCACCAAAATGGCACATCGTATTGACCCATGGTATTCACCTGGAATGTAGCCTATTTAAATGGGGGAATTAAACCAGCATAGATCCATCTTTAATCCATCTTTACTCTGGATCTACTAACCCCGAGAGGTATCAAATATCGTGATACGCAAACTAGCATAGAATGAAAAAATATTTGATCCCTCTGGATCAAGAGTAAAAATGGATGTTATAATTTAATGTATGTTAAACATTTTAGCTTGGTTTAAAAAAAAAAAAAAATCAACCATTAATTTTTATAAACTACTAATAGTAATTTTTAAGCTCCAGGTTTATGATAACCCATGGTATTGACCCATGGTAATACCATGGTATTCATGTGAGCATAGACTACTTAAAGGGAAAATTCTATCATCTTAGATCCATCTTAATTCTGGGTCTGCCAAGTGCTCAGAGGGATAAATAGATTTTATCCCCCTAAGAGTGGTAAATGTGGAGTTAAGATGGATATAGGTTGGTTTTTATGATAATGAAGATATTAAATA
>APFE030572588.1:156214-205142 GCA_000404065.3 Pinus taeda
CTAGGTTATCGATATGTAATTTCCGTAATTTTGATTTCAAAAGGTATTTTAAAGAAATGCAATGATTTCATTTGTGTATTCAATAAACACAAGATTTTATAATTGAGTAAAATATTTGCCATGCCTGGTGAGAGATTCGCCAAAAAATTATATATACATATCATGTTATTGATAAAATCGCCTTCCATTTTTCCTATATACCATGGAGATTCGCCCATTTATTATACATGTAAATTTGGGAGGGTTCTTAAAATTTTCCCCGGTGGTTGCTACCTCCATGGGTAATAATCCAGATACATCCCCTCAAAGGGATCTACTCATTTGGCTTATCTTGTCAGGCCTAACCCCAAGGGTGTCAAGGAGATTTGACCCCGTGATCTCCCAATTGGCAAGGTACTTAGCAACAGGAACTCAACCAATTGAGTTATCCCTTGGGGTTCCTATAGTGGGTGTTACATAGTTTTTCTTGTACTATTTCACTATGATATATTAATATAAATATAGGTTGATTACAACAATAAAATAAAAATCTAGAGTTTTTAAGTATAAAGAGATTTATAAATTTATATTTTTTCATATTTTTTTATGCATAATAGATGTGAAGTATCAATCTATGTTTTATAAAATTAATAAAAAGAGAAAGAAGAAAAGAAGATAATTTTTTTGAATAATGGGAAATCTTTTAGTAGAAATCACATTGGAAGTGTATTGTCGACGCATTTCAAACCTTCCAGTGTGGTTCATCGTCAGAACAAGATGAAGAACTAGATCTTGGCATCAAGTTAAATGGATGATGAGCAAAAGATTTAGTCATTACATATAACAGTTAGATTAGACTAAATAAATTTTATTAAATAATATTTTAATATAAGAAAATAATTGTTAAAATACGGTTGTTAATATTGAATTATGGAAAATAATTATTTAAAAAGAAAAATTTTAATGAAATGAATATCTAAAATAAAAATAATATTGTTTTGTTTTGTTAGGTTTGACCTATATTATTTTTATTTTAGATATTCATTTCATTAAAAATATTCATTTTTGAATGATTATTTTCCTTAATTCAATATTAACAACTATATTCTAACAATTATTTTCTTATAATAAAATATAAATAATATTCATTTAGTCAAATCTAATTGTTATAATTTTTTTTCTCTTCATCTATTTAACTTGTTGCCAAGATATTCTTCATCTTGTCCTGACGATGAACCATAATGAAGGGTTTAAAATGCATCAAAAATACACTTCCAATGTGATTTCTACAGAAACATTTCCAATTATTCATGATATGGATTACAAAAGGCTAAATTCAGAAACTTTTTTTAATTAAATATATGTATAATTAAAATGGAAGATTATCTTGTGATATCCCCTGGATTGATGTTTTTTTAATTAATTGTGGATATGTTTGTTTCCTTTTTAAATGTTCGGGTTTGAAAGACATCTGAAGAATTTAATTTTCAGTAATTTATTACGAATAATGACTCATTATAAATTTGTAATCATGATTTTTTTTATATAAATAAAGAAATATGGAAAATGAATTTTTGAGTACATGTGGCGGAAAGAGATGAGGCTACAAAATTATTGATGAAATTAATCACCCATCAATAAGTCATAGCCATCTAATATAGATGATTAGATTTATTCAGAAATTATAGAATTGACCAATTAATTGTTTTCCTAAAAGACATGAGGTTGTGTTTAGGAGTGGGAAACAAAATGATTCGAATGGAAAATGGCATCAACCCATGGTATTCATCGACCCATATTATTCATCGACCCATGGAATTTACCCATGGTATTGTAAATGGCATCTGCCTGTGGTATTGTAAAATCCACGCATGGTATTCTTCACCCATGGAATTGACCCGTGGTATTATAACTGAAAAATACTATAAGTAACAAGTCACATTTTATAAAAGGACAGATTGTCCGCCACAATGTAGCCTTTACAGTTCAGAGGCATGTAGCGCCACATCTCTTCTCAGATATAAGCTACCATTTCCCTAGTTGGTCTATTTCCACTTGGGTTTTAATAAAAAAAGTTTCTTTGTGGTTTTTTTTATTGGTCATTCTCATATTTTTCTTCTGGCAATTCAAGTTTTCAAATCTTGGGGGCCTTTCCCCCAAAAGCCATTTCAATTTCTCAGATCCTGGGGGTCTCTCCTCCCAAGATCAATTTCAATCTTTTAGATCTTGTGGGCCTCCTCCCAAGATCTGGATCAGTGGTATCAGAGCAGGTTATGATTCCATGGGAACGAGGGTTTGATGCATATTTCAGTTTCAAATTTTGCAGAAATATTCAACAAACATCAGGCATGTGCTACAACCTCCACAAAGCACTTTCTTGGGTCAAGTAGTAAGAATTTTTCTTTTTCGATTTTTTTGCAGGAATTTTTTTGGGCGGTGACTTTTCAGATCAGATCTGAAACATTTGGTATAACATTTACAAAAACAAATGCCAGATCTGGATTCCTCTCGAAAAATCACCCAATTTAAAAAAAAAAAGGGTCAAATCGGAGTTCGGATGTGGGAGATAACGCTGATTTAAAATCAACAATTTTATCAAAATTTTTATGGCAGCGGAACCGTTGCAGCATGAATCTGAGATCTCAGAGTGCCTAGATAAGGATTTCCATCACATTAGAAGATGAAAAATGGTCCTTCTGCTTCCAAAAATAGGTTATAATAAATATTCTGAATTATATTGGCCGAATTATGTCCATTTTAATTCTGGAGCAACATTCAGAGTGGATTCTCATTGGAGATGTGCCCTCCCACTCCACTTTAGTAGGTACCTGCTTCACAGTCATCAGTTTCAACATAGCAAAATTCGGCTTGGGTTATTTGGAGATGTGCCCTCCCACCCCAGGCTATGTAGGCACCTGCTACTTCATCAACAACCAACATCACGGTTATGGGTCATCCACAAACCCACACTTTATCGAAGTCCATTTGTTAGTCCGCACACTGTCAGAATCACAGTTGGTCACAAGCATTACAGGGTATCTCTATCCTTGGATCTTCGTTTATCATGGTTTTGGGTTAACCACAAAAAAACCCTTATCTTCAGTGGCTCTTCATATTCAACAAAGGCTTTGCAGGAGGGAGCTTTACGCAATGGTGACCATTGTTTCTTAAGCAGGGAGAAATGATCCGAATGGAAAATGGCATCAACGTGTGGCATCTGCCTATGGTCTTGTAAAATCCACCCATGGTATTCATTCACCCATGGAATTGACCCGTGGTATTATAATTGAAAAATACTATAAGTAACAAGTCACATTTTATAAAAGGACAGATTGTCCACCACAATGTAGCCTTTACAGTTCAGAGGCATGTAGCGCCACATCTCTTCTCAGATATAAGCTACCATTGCCCTAGCTGGTTTATTTCCACTTGGGTTTTAATAAAAAAAGTTTCTTTGTGGTTTTGTTTATTGGTCATTCTCATATTTTTCTTCTGGCAATTCAAGTTTTCAGATCTTGAGGGCCTTTCCCCCAAGAGCCATTTCAATTTTTCAGATCTTGGGGGTCTCTCCTCCCAAAATCCATTTCAATCTTTTAGATCTTGGGGGCCTCAATGATCCAAATGGAAAATGGCATCAACCCATGGTATTCATCTACCCATATTATTCATCGACCCATGGAATTTACCCATGGTATTGTAAATGGCATCTGCCTATGGTATTGTAAAATCCACCCATGGTATTCATTAACCCATGGAATTGACCCGTTGTATTGTAACTAAAAAATACTATAAATAACAAGTCACATTTTATAAAAGGACAGATTGTCCACCACAATGTAGCCTTTACAATTCAGAGGCATGTAGCGCCACATCTCTTCTCAGATATAAGCTACCATTGCCCTGGCTGGTTTATTTCCACTTGGGTTTTAATAAAAAAAGTTTCTTTGTGGTTTTGTTTATTGGTCATTCTCATATTTTTCTTCTGGAAATTCAAGTTTTCAGATCTTGGGGGCCTTTCCCCCAAGAGCCATTTCAATTTTTCAGATCTTGGGGGTCTCTCCTCCCAAGATCCATTTCAATCTTCTTGGGGGCCTCCTCCCAAGATCTGGATCAGTGGTATCAGAGCAGGTTATGATTCCATGGGAACGAAGGTTTGATGCATATTTCAGTTTCAAATTTTGCAGAAATATTCAACAAACATCAGGCATGTGCTACAACCTCCACAAAGCACTTTCTTGGGTTAAGGAGTAAGAATTTTTCTTTTTTCATTTTTTGCAGGATTTTTTTTGGGCGGTGACTTTTCAGATCAGATCTGAAACATTTGGTACAACATTTACAAAAACAAATGCCAGATCTGGATTCCTCTCGAAAAATCACCCAATTTAAAAAAAAGGGTCAAATCGGAGTCTGGATGTGGGATATATCGCGGATTTAAAATCAACGATTTTATCATAATTTTTGTGACGGCGGAACCGTTGCAGTGCGAATCTGAGATCTCAGAGTGCCTAGATAAGGATTTCCATCACATGGGAAGATGAAAAATGGTCCTTCTGCTTCCAAAAATAGGTTATAATAAATATTCTGAATTATATTGGCCGAGTTATGTCAATTTTAATTTTGGAGCAGCATTCAGAGTGGGTTCTCATTGGAGATGTGCCCTCCCACCCCACTTTAGTAGGCACATGCTTCATAGTCATCAGTTTCAACATAGCAACATTCGGCTTGGGTTATTTGGAGATGTACCCTCCCACCCCAGGCTGTGTAGGAACCTGCTACTTCATCAACAACCAACATCATGGTTATGGGTCATCCACAAACCCAAACTTTATCGAAGTCCATTTGCTAGGCCGCACACTGTCAGAATCATAGTTGGTCACAAGCATTACAGGGTATCTCTATCCTTGGATCTTCGTTTATCATGGTTTTGGGTTAACCACAAAAAAACCCTTATCTTCCGTGGCCCTTCATATTCAACAAAGGCTTCGCAGGAGGGAGCTTTACGCAATGGGGACCATTGCTTCTTAAGCAGGGAGGAATGATCCGAATGGAAAATGGCATCAACCCATGGTATTCATCTACCCATATTATTCATCGACCCATGGAATTTACCCATGGTATTGTAAATGACATCTGCCTATGGTATTGTAAAATCCACCCATGCTATTCATTCACCCATGGAATTTACCCATGGTATTATAACTGAAAAATACTATAAGTAACAAGTCACATTTTCTAAAAGGACAGATTGTCCACCACAATGTAGCCTTTACAGTTTAGAGGCATGTAGCGCCACATCTCTTCTCAGATATAAGCTACCATTGCCCTAGCTGGTTTATTTCCACTTAGGTTTTAATAAAAAAAGTTTCTTTGTGGTTTTGTTTATTGGTCATTCTCATATTTTTCTTCTGGCAATTCAAGTTTTCAGATCTTGAGGGCCTTTCCCCCAAGAGCCATTTCAATTTTTCAGATCTTCGGGGTCTCTCCTCCCAAAATCCATTTCAATCTTTTAGATCTTGGGGGCCTCAATGATCCAAATGGAAAATGGCATCAACCCATGGTATTCATCTACCCATATTATTCATCGACCCATGGAATTTACCCATGGTATTGTAAATGGCATCTTCCTTTGGTATTGTAAAATCCACCCATGGTATTCATTCACCCATGGAATTGACCCGTGGTATTATAACTGAAAAATACTATAAGTAACAAGTCACATTTTATAAAAGGACAGATTGTCCGCCACAATGTAACCTTTACAGTTCAGAGGCATGTAGCGCCACATCTCTTCTCAGATATAAGCTACCATTGCCCTAGCTGGTTTATTTCCACTTGGGTTTTAATACAAAAAGTTTCTTTGAGGTTTTGTTTATTGGTCATTCTCATATTTTTCTTCTGGCAATTCAAGTTTTCAGATCTTGGGGGCCTTTCCCCCAAGAGCCATTTCAATTTTTCAGATCTTGGGGGTCTCTCCTCCCAAGATCCATTTCAATCTTTTAGATCTTGGGGGCTTCCTCCCAAGATCTAGATCAGTGGTATCAGAGCAGGTTATGATTCCATGGGAATGAGGGTTTGATGGATATTTTAGTTTCAAATTTTGCAGAAATATTCAACAAACATTAGGCATGTGCTACAACCTCCACAAAGCACTTTCTTGGGTCAAGGAGTAAGAATTTTTCTTTTTTCATTTTTTTGCAGGAATTTTTTTGGGCGGTGACTTTTCAAATCAGATCTGAAACATTTGGTACAAAATTTACAAAAACAAATCCCAGATCTGGATTCCTCTCGAAAAATCACCCAATTTAAAAAAAAGGGTCAAATCGGAGTCCGGATGTGGGAGATATCGCAGATTTAAAATCAACGATTTTATCATAATTTTTGTGACGGCGGAACCATTGCAGTGCGAATCTGAGATCTCAGAGTGCCTAGATAAGGATTTCCATCACATGGGAAGATGAAAAATGGTCCTTCTGCTTCCAAAAATAGGTTATAATAAATATTCTGAATTATATTGGCCGAGTTATGTCAATTTTAATTCTGGAGAAGCATTCAGAGTGGGTTCTCATTGGAGATGTGCCCTCACACCCCACTTTAGTAGGCACCTGCTTCATAGTCATCAGTTTCAACATAGCAACATTCGGCTTGGGTTATTTGGAGATGTACCCTCCCACCCCAGGCTATGTAGGCACCTGTTACTTCATCAACAACCAACATCACGGTTATGGGTCATCCACAAACCCAAACTTTATCGAAGTCCATTTGCTAGGCCGCACACTGTCAGAATCATAGTTGGTCACAAGCATTATAGGGTATCTCTATCCTTGGATCTTCGTTTATCATGGTTTTGGGTTAACTACAAAAAAACCCTTATCTTCCGTGGCCCTTCATATTCAACAAAGGCTTCGCAGGAGGGAGCTTTACACAATGGGGACCATTGCTTCTTAAGCAGGGAGGAATGATCCGAATGGAAAATGGCATCAACCCATGGTATTCATCTACCCATATTATTCATCGACCCATGGAATTTACCCATGGTATTGTAAATGGCATCTGCCTATGGTATTGTAAAATCCACCCATGGTATTCATTCACCCATGGAATTGACCCGTGGTATTACAACTGAAAAATACTATAAGTAACAAGTCACATTTTATAAGGACAGATTGTCTGCCACAATGTAGCCTTTACAGTTTAGAGGCATGTAGCGCCGCATCTCTTCTCAGATATAAGCTACCATTGCCCTAGCTGGTTTATTTCCACTTGGGTTTTAATAATAAAAAAATTCTTTGTGGTTTTGTTTGTTGGTCATTCTCATATTTTTCTTCTGGCAATTCAAGTTTTTAGATCTTGGGGGCCTTTCCCCAAGAGCCATTTCAATTTTTCAGATCTTGGGGGTCTCTCCTTCCAAGATCCATTTCAATCTTTTAAATCTTGGGTGCCTCCTCCCAAGATCTGGATCACAAAAGCTCATCATTGAGTCGGTAACTACCTACCACTTGTTGTTGGGGTGGAGGTATTTACTAACCACCAAAAGAGTGGTAGATGGGTAATTCAAAAAAATCCTTGTGTTTGCTTTCTTTTGTCTCATTATTCTGAAAATAAGAGAAGAGATTGAAGAGAAACAAGGGTGAAAAGACAAGAAGGAAGGTGTACAGTTGTTATGTTAAGGGGGATACTAGCTAGATGCAGTATCAAGTTTGGGAGGAGCCAAGTATTCAATTACTAATTTTCCAAAACATACTTTTCAAGTCAGTATTATTTCCTTATAATATGTTTATAAGAGTAAAATATTGAATTGTGTTATGTTTTTTACTCTAAATTGTTTAGGAAAAATGAGAGATAAAGAATTAGAATGTTCAATCTATCTGCTTTATTATGATCAGAATTTAAGGATCCTAATAACTATTTTTCAAACTAATTATTTTTGCATTAAGAGCATTTATAAATATTTGCGACAAATATAATATAAGAATATTGTTTTGTTGACCTAATAATAATATGGTTATGTCTGTATATGGTTAGTACTTAAAATTGAATATAAGATTTATTATAGAAATGCCTTGTGTATACACACACGCACACATAGAGCATTTCTATAATAAATCTTATATTCAATTATGAGTACTAACCATATACATAGATAAACAAATTATTATTAGGATAAAAAAACAATATTATTATTTTATATTTGTCTTGAAGGTAGTTAAGCTTTCATTGGGATGGAAGGGAAGCCCCCCATGATGTAAATATGTAGGTTTGTTTTGAACCTATCTATGATTTTCAATAGTTGAAATTTTCCAAAATTTTAACTTTCTATTATCCTTGGATAGATATATTCTACAAAAAGTTCCTAATATTTTGCTAACTTCAAAATAAATTAAAAAAAAAAAGATGAAGAGAGAAAATTAATTCTCCAAGGGTTTCCTTCCTTATAAGTCTAGTTTCTAGATGATCCTATAATGTTACTAGGGAGTGGTCTAATGTTGTGGAGGACCTTGTTGTTGCTAGTCCAAGTCACCTACATTCCTTAATGCATCCTTTAACAATGTAATTGAAGTGCTAAGTACTTGTCCACATGATAGTGGGAATGTGTGATCCAAGAGAAATCCTTAAGGAAAAGAAGCTTCATATTTTCGTTTTCTAATTCTAGGGTTGAAATGCATCAATCGATTTTGAGGAGGATTTCCACGACCACTTCGTCTGCTATGGCTCCATCATACCAATTATGTGACTTGACCTCCAACTCTGTGAACTGAGATGAAAAGTCCTACAATACTCAATCTAGATTGTTAATTCTCTCTTCATGTTGAACTAAATCTTGCCTTATTTCTTTGAGTTCTTTGTAGTCCATTACTACATGGGAGTTAAAGTCGCAAAGGAATGAGTCCTCTATATTGTGCAGAAATTTTGTAGGTCGCTATACTCCAAGGTGATGGGGAATTGTTCAAGACCTAGAGGTCCTCCACCCAAATTTATCTCTCAACAACAAGACTAGGTGCTTTAGACATGTAAACAATGCACCAAATAAATCCTGGGAAAGTATAAGGCATGTAGTAAAAAATTCCAACTAGGGGACCTTAAAAGCTCTAATTTAGAAAGATGAGAAAAAAAGGTGGTCCCTCCTTTGAAGATATAGTTGAGACTAGGAAGAAGCTGAGGAACATGAGAGCAAATAGGGTGCCTCCTATCTCAAATTACCTATAGTGCAAAGTCTATCTAGCCAAGCCTAGAGTGAAAAAATGTAGCCACTTGCCTCCATGAGCCATAATTTCTATCGCATGCACATCTTATTGGTTCATGGAAGAGAGAGAGAGAGAGAGAGAGAGAGAGAGAGATGAGGTGGTCTTATTGAAAAAATCCACGCTCACCCTTCATAAATATTCATGATGTCAATTCAATGCCACATGGTCATTATTTGTCATAATGATGGACACATTGGCTAGTCCAAAATGTCAAATTGAAAATTATATGTGATGTATTTGAAAGAACCATCTTATCATGCATAATGCTAAGTGGAAGTGATGATTAAGGAATTGTTTTTAATAATCCCTATGATTAACCCTAATGCACCCCATTTTTCTTGTTGTTTCTTTATTGGCTCATTTGTTAACTCTTTGATTTTCTTCCCTCAGAACATGGAAACAATATATCAATTCCATCAATTCTTTCACTTTTTTTATTATTTCCAACATTGAGTCCAATCATTGCTGCAACAATGAGAGATTGATAAGGGGGGACCTAAAAACTAATGAGGGATCTCTAATCACTATTTTTTGGAATCTTGAAAGATTTTGCTAAGTTTATCCCTTGCAACAAATCATACACTTATGGCACATTTTTGGATTTTATTCCAAGAATATTGGCATAGGAATACACTTTTCTTCCTTTGGATTTATAAATAACTCTTCCCACACTTGTCACCCTTGGGTTTTTCTTTGAGACCCTACTAAAAAATAGTTTGTGAAGCTTCTTTTAATATTTCCAATTTTCAATGCCTGCCTGTTGAGACAAAATTACCAACATGATTTGGAGGATATAGATGTTTTTTTGAGGTGTTCTAGAATGTTGAATTTTTCAGGTCATAAAAATTCTTTCTCCAGTGCTATTGAGTTGTTGAGATGAAGTCATTCAGCTCACATATGTTCTACTAGGAAAGAGATAACTTGATGAGCTACTTGGCTAGGGGTAGATATTTTTTGAGTGAAAATGGCCTTAGTTTTTGCTACCGAAAATTTCCACTTGATAAATTTAGGGGGGATACCTAGAATCTTTTGAAAACCAATTTATTTTTGAAGGATCCCCTATATATGTTTCCCCATTTTTTAAAGAGCTCTCTCAAAGAGTTTGGAATCTTATACGTATACTCCATCATAGGGAAATCCATATGCCAAGTATTAAGCACAAATTCACATTCCAAAAATAATCGGTTCATGGTTTCTGAATCATTTTTGCAAGAACCACATCTCGAGGGCCTTTAAATTTCCCTTCTTTACATATTTTCAATTGTCAAGATTTTTCCATGTGCTAGATTCCAAAATAATATATTTATTTTTAGTATACCATCGCTTACCATAATTTCTTCTATATGGCTAATTTGGGTGGCAGAGAAAAGAAGCTAATGAGATCTTCATACCTTTGTTGGACTGAGTAGTATGAAGAGCCCCATCCTCTTCACTCCTTTATATTGATATGCCAAGATATACACTATGTTTGAGATATTTCGAATAGTGTTAAGGTATGATGGAGATGGGGTATAACTTAACTAAAAGACCACCCTTTCCAACTTCTTATTGGTGACCATATCAAGATTTCAAACAAGGTTTGTTTCCTTTATTATTACATTTAGTGATGGATGGGGATGAGTTCTTGATGATTGGAAAAGGGTGAATGCTCCATAATTCTATCTTCATGTAGCTTGATGTTCTTTCCATTTCCGTGGATCTAAGTTAATTTGGTCAACATAAGAGGTATGGTTACTCATGATTTTCCAAATAGGGGAACTGTCCTGATCCTTAGTGATATGTTAAGACATCATTGCCTCTATGTCATAACATATTTACTACTAATGCATGATATGGATTGATTTCATCACGCATTTATACTAGTAGGAATTCCTTCTCCCATAGACTCTTCAAAAAGCAACTTTTTAGTTCATATATGCTAATTTTGTTAAGACAAAGTGTGCATACATGGATTCTCCTATATAAAAAAGCATGTGCATATGCTTGTTTCCTTTAGAAACTCACATATATCTCTAATTTGTACTAAAAACATAAAATGTATACATAATTGAAAGTTTTTGGGCCAGATGCATTGGTTTTATCAATATTTAACCCTTATATCACATATTTAATGACGTAAAATAAATTGGTTTAGTATATAAGAAAGCCTATGGTAGAAGAATATGTTGAAGCACCCTATGGTGGTATTTTGAATTCTTATATACAAGTTTATATTACTTAATTTTTAAGGCATCTCTTTTAGTTGGAAATCCATGTTTCTTTTCCATGCCCTTGTTCATCTATGATTTGAAAAAGATTCCTTCTATTTCATATCTCTATGTTGATAAGAAGATACTTTCAATCCATAGGGGTAGATGGATTTAGAAGGTGGTTACAATAAATTCCAGCAACAAACATCATGTTGTACTTATCATTCGTATTTTTATTCAAATAATTCAATGGAGAATTCACTTAATTATTGCTCAAAATCATTGCATTTCATTGTGCTTGGATTTACTCAATTATAATGAATTGGCAGTGATTTTGTTTTTGGTTCCAATCAATTAGGTTAGTTAGGGTTTTACAATTTATATTGTTTTTAATCGTTGTGCGAGAATTTAAGGAAGTTTTTGCAACAAATATTTAGAGAAAAATAACCCATGAAAGGGATCTCCTTTGAACATCAAAATTTCAGGTAAGTCTCCATAAGCAAATAAGTAGTTATAGTGATTAACATTTCTTATTATTCTAGGTCTCAATTTTGTATTCTCTTTATGCCATATTGTGTTTTTTGAACCTAATAATTTTTTTCCAGATAGTTTGTCTGTATGAGCTAATTTCTAATTTTTCTAGAAATCTTATTTTTAATTTTTTTATTGGTTCACCAAGTTTTGATGAGATATAATTCGGTTGGGGAATGTGTTTTATTTTTGGTGTTTTTTAAAAGAGTGGTTTTTCTGTGGTTGAGTGTTATGATACTGGCAGTGAAAATGACACTATTATGCTACTGCTCTACTCAATGATGACAGATCTAATGTTGTTACAAATATTTCAGTAAAAATAGTGGTGTTATGCTACTTCTCTACTCAATGATGCCAAGACTAATACTGTTGCAAGTATTTCAGTGAAAATGACACTACTATGTTACTGCTCTACTCAATGATACCAAGACTAATGCTGTTGAAAATATTTCAGGTTGGGCACGGAGAAAGCGCAGGGGCTTTCAATCAGTGAATATGATAATACTGACACTAAAACTTACACGGTTATACTACTGCTTTACCCAATTATATCGAAACTGATGCAATTAGGTAGGAAAAGATTAGGACTAAACAAATCCATTGTGGAGTCTTCCTAGGTGGAGGAAATTGAGGAAATTCATTTTGCAGAAGTATAAAGCTATGCAGTCCTCCACAATCAACTTTCTTTTACACATTGTTTAATAATATTACAAGGCTTGCCATCATTTTAATAATTTTTCTGGAGTGTTTCCCATCGCGTACTTACCAGCTAGTAAATGGCTTTGCAAAAAAGCATGTGGTGGTGTCCATGGATCTTCGTGGGAGGTAAGTTATTAGTCAAGTGGAAGTGAGCCAATTCTTTGCGGCCTGGCAGTGGTTTCAGCCGCAATTCCTCTGTGAATGATGACCTGCCATTCTCTAGGGAGTTAGCTAACGTTCTTTGTCAATAGCTGACATTGAACAGACTTAATTCAGTACAGTAAATGGGAATGACTATAATATTCAACCACACATGGCTTCTCTTGCCCATTGGATTCAGAGCTTATGATGGATGCAATGCATAACCTTTCAAATAACAGATTCACGGCTTCTTCTACGGAAATGATGACTATCTATGCTTAAATCCATTTAATTGCACGAAGGTTCACTTTAAATCAAGTTGGAATTGATTAATTATCACTTTTTTCCGATCCAAAAAGCATGATTGTATTTATATCAAAAATATAAATATAGCATTATGTATCAATACAACTGTTTTTCATATAGAAGAAACTATGCAAAGGAATGGAGAATTTTTGACACAAAAATAAGTCCTAGCCTAATTGAAAAGTGTCAACAGTTCATGCCAAAAGAAAAAAACTATAGGTATGAGCCTAATTTAGCCTCACTGATCGAAGAGAAGGCAGTATTTATCCGCTGAAAACAAAGAAGATCAAAACAATCTGCCCATATCAAAAAGAGAGTCAGAATTGCAGACATCAAGCTTGGAGGACCTGCGTTCACTGGAAGCAGCAACATTAGAGGATAACAACCATCAACATCTGGATAGAAGCACCTGATCTTAATGGAAAACAAAACCAAAAGATGATGAAAGAAACAGAACCGAAGCAAAAGCAAGGTTAAAAGTCAGGAGGAAAGAAATCCTGAATGGAGAAGATTTTGTCCTCATGGGAGACCTTCATAAACCATAAGCATGGAACCGCCTGAAGAACCCTTTTTGATAAATCATCTGCCTGCTGATTAATGACCCTTTTGATGTGATGAATAGAAGCTCCCTTGGACCTGTTCCATAAATATTTGATCCTATCAATCCATCCAATGACTGCAGCTTCATAATGATATTCTTACCAAGAACACCATCCACTATGACCTTTGAGTCCCCAAAAATGGATACATCCTGGATATTGAAAAAGAGGCAGAAGTGAAGAGGCCAGCAAGGGCCATCGCTTCTGCCTTGCTGTTGGATCCTCTCCCCCCGTTCCAATAAATGAGAAAATGACAATTTTGTTTTACCGAGATGATGACCCCACAACCACATTGACCTCCCTGTTTAGCCCCGTCAAAAAAGCCTTTGGCATAGGAGACAATTCCTGCGGGACCTCATTACCATTCTGTTTCAGCCGCTTGGGAAGGCACTGCGGAATCGACTCATAGATGGAAGTAATAATGGAGATGATTTCCAGAAAAGGGGAAGCCTTGCTATTGAAAATAATCTTATTACGCCACTTCCAAATACACCATACAGATATGATGAAGATTGATCTCCATGATTTTTTTTGAAGACTGCTCCATAAGAAAGCTTCCGAAATAGAAGAGTGAGACATATGCTGGATACCATAGCATTCCTCCAAAGCTCTCCAAAGAAGACGAGTCTTCTTGTGATCTAGAAAAAGTTGGAAGTTGCTTTCTTCATCAGACCAGTAGATAGGACAAACACCAGGACCTTGCCATCCCCGTTTCCTTAAATTTTCCCAAGAGAGATTTCTATTGTGGAAGGACAACCAGTAGAAAAAGATCATTTTTGAGGGGCATCCCGATTTCCAGAAGATGGGCGGGAATGAAGGCCTAAGGAGAGAAGGCTTAAGGCCGATCAGGTCTCTATAAACATCTTTTACCTGCACAACAGACATAGCTTTCGAGCTTTTCCACATGAGACCATCCTGATTCTCCGAGTGAAAGAATCCACGGTTTATAAGATGGGCTCTGATTTGATCCCATTGAAAAGCAATGTCTGTCGGCATCCCCAGACTATGAGCTTCCTTCCAAAGAGGAATCGGACCCTGCCAACCTGCAATTAGACTATCCCAATAAAACAGACCTTTCATGTGGAAAAAATTTAGTAATGAATCCTGAATCTCAATCGCCTAAGCACCACTCATAAAATGGTCTTTCCCAATGAGAATATTTTTACTTGATTGGAAGTGCCAAGATAAATTTCCCAGGAAAAAATTACCAATCCTTCGGAGGCTTAACCAAACAGGAGACCCCTTAGAAGAGCCTAACTTTTTTTTCCTGAGCCAAAATGCCAAATCCTTCCTTCTTAAATATTTGTTCCGAACTATATTTCTCCATGGACCATTTTCAAAGATGCCTCTCCACAGAGATTTACAAAGCAAGGCCCTTCCAAAGGATTTCAAGTCTAAAAGCCCCCATCCGACACAGCTCTTTGGCAAGGAAATATTGGATAAAGTTGAGAGATGAAATTTCTTTTTACCCGCTTGCCCTCCCCATATGAAATTTGCCATAAGCTTGTTCATTGCCATAATTATGCTTGCTGGGAGGAAAAATAGATGGGCCCAGTATACTACCATTTGATTTAAAACCGATTGAGCAAGGATCACTCTTCCTGCAAGTGAGAGGCACCTGTATTTCCAGGCGAAAATCTTCTTGTAATACCTATCTAATATCCACACCCAATCCGCCTTTTTATAACCAAAAACTTTTAACTCAAAGCCCAAATATTTTAATCCGACACTGATAGATTAAGCTTTTATTCCAAACAGAGCTGATAACCATTCAACCTCATCGTGGCACAAATCATTATGGAAAAAGACAGACTTTTCATAATTTATTTGAAGACCGATTGCCTTCTATATTTTTTTTTTAAATCTCATAGTAACACAACCATGTAAGTCCGCATAACATTCTGAACAATATAATGTCATCAACAAAAAGATTATAGGAAATCGAAATGCCCCTGCATATTTTAAGCGGATAACCTCTGAATTCCTCTACAGCCTTCTTGATATGAACGCTGAGAGTATTTATCGGCAGAATGAATAAAAGCGGGGATAAGGGACATCTTTGCCAGAGACCTTTAGATGCAAAGAAAAAAGAAAATGGAATCCCATTTATAATCACCAAAAAATTCACCATCTCAACACATGCCATTATCTAGTTTGTCATACCAACTCTTAAGTCAATCTTTGCCCGTAAACATATTAGATATCCCCAATCGAGGCAGTCGTATGCCTTTTGGAAGTCAATCTTAAAAATGACTGCATCTCTTTTTTTTCGCCTGAATAGCAAATAAACCTTCGTGTGTACTTGCCACCGCATCCTGTATGTTCCTTCCTTTTAGAAAAGCGTGCAGCTCTGCTGTTAAGTGTTTGGATAATGTTCCTTTTATTCTCTCTGCAATTACTTTTGCAGTAATTTTGTAAGAAATATTACACAGGGAGATCGGCCGGAAGTCCATGAAAGACTCCGATTCATCTTTCTTCGGAATGAATTGATTAATTATCACTTACATTCAAGGGAACGGATTTTGTGATATCAAAAACTTTTGTTGCTTTCCATTTATGCTTCGATTTTAGTTAAATTCGCCAAGTGTTTGGATAATGTTCCTTTTATTCTCTCTGCAATTACTTTTGCAGTAATTTTGTAAGAAATATTACACAGGGAGATCGGCCGGAAGTCCATGAAAGACTCCGATTCATCTTTCTTCGGAATGAATTGATTAATTATCACTTACATTCAAGGGAACGGATTTTGTGATATCAAAAACTTTTGTTGCTTTCCATTTATGCTTCGATTTTAGTTAAATTCGCCACGAATTTGGATGGCTTGGGCTAAAATTCATGTCCTCAAATTGCCGAAGAATGCAGATCAGCACTAATCTAAAAAAGCAAAAAAATGTGGATTTTTCAAATTCAATTGAACAACCCCACTTACACAGTCGACGTTTTGTGAAAATTTGAATCAGCCTTGGAGAACAGAAACAGCTATGTTGGTTTTTGGTTGGAGCCCGTCTATTTTTTTCAAGTGAAGAATCATGTTTGGAGTAGTTTTTTGGAAAAGAATAAGAAAATGGAAAGGTGAAATATACGCTAGTATGTTCATCTTTATCGGTGTGCATTACCCAAATCAGTAATTTGCATAAAACTTTTTAAGAGAGAGAAAATTTATCATCGACCAAAAACCAAAAATTTGGTAATGGAAAACTTTGAAAGAGAAATAAAATTTATGGTAGGCCTTAATAGGAAATCAGTGGAATAACTCATTGCTATATAAACTGTCATGCGAGAGGTTTAACCAAGCTTAATAACATACATGATATTATTTTCACTAAGAGGTTACAAAAAGTTTACATGTGTAAAGCAATAATGCTGGCATAGCATTATCAAGTAAGATACATATAATAAGGTTATATCATAAATAAATGTTTTTTGGATTGATTGAATATAATGTAAATGTATTGATAAGGAGAAATGACTAATATAAATAAGTTTGGGACTATATAAATCGAGCTTTGTTATTAGCGAATGTCGTTGTAGGTTGGGCTTAAAGTGCCAGGGAAGTTATAAATAAATATAAGTCTGAAATTTTCTCTGATAATGTTGATGCTAATTTGGAATAAATTCCTCAGATGGCTATCTCTTTGTGGGATAAAACTCAGCCCATGTTAGCGGGTTTCAAGTACTTGGGCTGCCATCTCAAACCTGGTAATTATCGCATTACTAACTAGATTTGGTTGTTAGAAAAAGTTGAAAAGAAGCTGATATGTTGGGATCACAAGTGGCTCTCGATTGGGGAAAGGGTCACCATGATAAATGTTGTTCTGCAAAGTATCTCCATCTACTAGATGCATCTATTCTATATTCCCCAAGCAATCATTAACAAGATTGATGCTCTTATCTCCAAATTCCTTTGGTATGGAATTGGAACCGATTGCAAGATCCATCTCACTCGCCTTAACATGATTTCTAGGCCCACTCAGTTGGGCCGATGGGGTATTCAGGACTCTAGGAGGTTTAACATTGCTCTTCTAACTTCCAATCTGTGTAGGGCCTTCAAAGAAAGATGTCTCTAGTAGAGAATAATTTTCAGCAAATATATTTCCTACCCTAGGTTGGAAGAATGGGTGGTTGCAGGTGCGCCAATCAATCCCCGTTCATCTATCATCTTGAGAAGCTTCAAACATGTGATTCTGGTTTTGTAGTAATCTTCGCTAGTTGGTGGGTAATGGCTAGATCATTTACATTGAGATGGATGCTATAAAGTGCCTTTCCAGTTCCCATATTCTCTCTGTCCACTGTATTCACTTTTTAAATTAGCAAGGAATTTTCATACTTGACAAGCTGGCTAGGGTGTAGCCCTTCCCCCTCGCCTCTCCCACCTGGCCTCACGCTTGGCATTTGGGCCTCCATCAACATTTGGAAGGGGAATAGGAGTCTTGCCGCTATCTTCTATGTCAAGTTGGGATCACTCTATCACAAAACATAGACCTTTTGGTATGGGGCGGTGAGATACTAAATGGACGAATCTCTGTCAAAGAAGTATATTCTTACATTTCCTCCTCCATTCACTCTTTAACTTATTCTAATTGGTTTGCTAGCATGTGGGGTTGGGATGTTTCATTGAAGATCAAATGTTTTTCTTGGCTTAAAGTCTATAATCGCATTCTCACCTAGGATATCCTGTTGAAGAAGGGTTTCATTGGCCTTGGCATGTGCATTCTATGCAAATTGGCTTCTGAGGATTGCTCCCACTTATTTTTACACTGTCTCTTTGATTCTGCTATTTGGTTGGAGGTTTCTCTTTTGCTAGGTGTTTCTGTCACTCAAGATGACTCTTCAGTTGTGGCATGCCTTATGACTTGGGCTCAAAATGCGCCTACTTACAGGTATGCTCCATTATATGTATTGTGGGGGATATGGAGGGTTCAGAATGATCTTACCTTTGAAGGTAAATTCTCTTACTCATATCAAGTTGTCTTAAAAATTGTTTCCTTCTTCATGGAAATCGGTCCTTTGTTGCCAAAGGCCTACTCCCGTTCTATTTCCATGTTTGATCTGTCTAACATCTTTCCCATATGTTCTTTTGACGGGGCTGCCTCGGGAGGCATATGTAATTGTGGTTCATTCTTGAGAATTGACCCGTCTTCACATTATAGGTTCTGGTGGTCTGGTGGCAGGGGAGACAACATCAAGGTCGAAATGATTGCTTTATGGGGTGCCTTACAATGTTCCTTATGGTTGGGCATCGAGTGGATTTCAATTTTTGGGGACTCCCTTACTTTAATTCAATGGATTTCGGGCCACTCCACCCTTGGGGTCTCCTCCCTCTACAATTGGATGATCCGTATCCGGTATCTAAAGGCAACCTTTTCAAAAATCTCCTTCCATCATATCTACCGTGAACAAAATCTCATTGTTGACACCCTTTCCAAGCAGGGCCAATCTCTTTCTCCTTGTTTCTTCCATTTTGAGTACTTTATTGCTGGTTCTATATATGGGCAGGGCTTTTTCGAATTTTCATAGATGGTTTTTGGCAGGTGTTTTCTATCTCTCATGGCCTCTCCTAGGCCTATTGTATGGTTCGATATCTATCTTTGTTTTCCTTTTTTGTTTTGATGCCATTCGTTACACTTTGTTTTGTTTTTTAAATAAATTTTGGTCTCCAAATTTATTACTTAGAAACACTGAAGAAGTGTGTTTGATCCAAACAAATATAAAACTCTTCCTCATTTTTAATGAAAAATGACTCTGCTTTTTTCCTTAAAAAAAAATGCTAGAAAAATTCATTGCGCCAAAATACGGAGCTCTGTTAAAATTATTTGATTTCATAGTGAATAGGCATTTCCATAAAGAGAGATGGGTTGGTTTAAGCAAGGCATAAAAATTGAAATGTCATTTGTTGTGGATGTGGATTAAGTATTGAAGGCACAAAGTCGTAAGTATAGAAGACACTGCTGACAAAATTGGCGGAGTCGATAATTGTTTAGTTGCGGTGTGTGGAGTATCTATGCCGAATGTGAAGGCCTCTGCATTTCATAAAAACCTCCGTACCAATATCAAAATTGTGTTGTCGAGGAGACTGCATTTTGGCTATCTCGGAATTTCGCTCATGGATCATGTTTTTCTCACTTTCCAAGGAGACTAACTTATCTTGTGCTTGATCTATTGGTTCCTCTGGGCCCTTATTGCCTTCGGGTTTTTCATGTGGTTTCCTATATCATTCTGCAAATCACCTTCCTTTTCCATTAAATGAAGTGTGGAACTTTTTATGTCGATCTGGTTGTGGAAATCTCTAATTACAGAGTGTTTTTTTAGTGTGATTTCCATCTCTTAAATCTTCTTTTACATGTTTATGTATTTTTTTTAGGAGTTGTGTATAATGCGATTCCGGTGACGGAATCTGGCGGAAGAAATTGAGGTTAAATCTTGATTTGTTGCAATTAAAATGGTTTTTTAACTACATATTTGGATTCAGCACCGTGAAAAACCCCTTGGATGCTTTGATTGTGCAGAAACTAGCTATCAAACTTGCAATTCCAATAAATTGCTACCGGACCGCCGGAAAAGCTTTCAAAAAGTCTCATTATAAACAACTGCTTTTTTTCAAGCTAATCAACATTAACATCCGAAATAGAAAATAGAAGTACGTTTTGGAGGTTTAATTTTTGAAAGGCAATACTTAATAGATGAGCCATTAATAAATTTATGATCATATTCTTCTCCCAAACAATTACTTATCTTTTTGTTTTTTATATTTTTAATGGAGTAGAGAGGTTTATTCTACCATTTAGTTTGAAGTCAATGTGTAAGTATTATTTACTCTCTCACTTTTTCTTCTATATTACTAATTAAGCCTAGAGGCTTATTCTACCACTTAGTTTGAAGCCAATGTGTGAGTATGTTAGTGCTTAGCTTGGAGTTAACATGTGTCCTTCTTAAAAGAAGAATTATATATTCTCTAAATAGAAAAACAATGTAGGCTATAATAAAAAAGGAAAAAATATATGCTAAGAAATTATTCTACCACTTAATTTGAAACCAATATGTAAGTATGTCGGTGCTTACCTTAGAATTAAAACTAGTCCCTCTTAAAAAAACATTGTAAGTTATAATGAATAAAGAAAAAATATGCTAAGAAATTGGATCTCTCAGCTTAACTTAAATCCATGCTTAAAATAAATATATACTTGTAACATATTCAGGAATATGGAATAAGTCCGCTTGTATCAGAATTTGAGCTGTGCACAATTTCTTTAAGTTGCTCCTCTTGAGATATCCATTGACCAACATTTGGATCTATCTCTAAAGAAACCATGAGCTATTGTTCTTCAATGTGGCTGACATTCTAGGAGTAATCTTCTACCTGGCCCCTATCAAACAATACCCCAAAGTGCTTATGTTCTCCCACACGTCTTGAAGCATGTCGGCTCTTCAATGTGGCTGACATTCTAGGAGTAATCTTCTACCTGGCCCCTATCAAACAATACCCCAAAGTGCTTATGTTCTCCCACACGTCTTGAAGCATGTCGGCCATCTATGGTTAGGCTCGATAACAGGCGGAAGCGTGGGGTTTCACCCTTCTCTTGGACTTTCCTCAAGTAAAATTTCAGACAATAGCTAACATTTCTTGATGTCCACACTTCTAACTTTTGCAACATGCTCGCTGCATATCCAAATCATGAACGCAACATTTAAAGAGCAAACAAGAACAATCGATTGCTAAAATTCAAATGAAAAATTCAATGGTTGAAGAGGATCACAGAGAGACTATAGGGCCATTCCTAAACCTACTGTATAAAGAAACCTTCGAATGGGAATCTTTTTCTATCAGTTTTCCAAGGTTTGCAATCGAAAAAACTACCAGGATTTCTGAATGTCGCTAAACATTGCTCAGCTTTGTCAATGTGAACTTCTCCGTTCACTTGAATTTTGGAGAAATCGTTCTCTACAGAAAGTGTCAACTACAAAATAATGGAAAGCGATTTTACCCCGGACTGTCACTAACAAAGGAGCACTAAAAAAATTCGAATTTGCTCAATGGCAGGCGTGAGGAGAAATCGCCACTTTTCTTATTTTCATTCTCATTTTTTAATATTTTTTAGTAATTAATTATAATATAGATATTAGTGTTTTAGATTAATCATATTATTAAGATTTGGTGGAAGTTTCTTACCCGCTAATGTGGTTTATCTTTAGAATAAGAACCACATTCGTTAATTAAAATTTCAACCAAATTTTAACAATATGATTAATCCGAAATACTAATATCTATATTATAGATCACAAAAATCTTACATCTAAAATTATAATATACACTATCCAACTCCTATATGCCCACACTCCACCTCCAAATCACAGACATAGAAACCAATGAACATTGAATACAGTGCACAAATTTCATGTTTGCATACAACGTCCACATTCTTGTTGTCCAAGTGTTCACAAATTTTGCAGCTCCGTACACTTTTCGACTTAGCTTTAATTGCTGTATAATTTTTTTACAAAATTTAATAGGGCCAAAATCTTTCAGCAATTGATAAAGTGTTAGAGTCACCATTGCAGTTACACCAAAATTCACAAGTGTTAGTAAACAAACGCATTACTAGATTTAAGCACATGCCACTAAACACACACAGACACATCACTAGATTTAATCACATGCCACAAAACACACGTGGAGCGTTGACCTTCTACACCGCCATTAATGGGGAGCCAACAATCTCCCCCCAACGCGAGCCTAGTGTGTTTCAAACTCGAGACCTCTGGCTCCGATACCACTTGTTGGAATCACAGCATTGACCTTCTACACCGCCATTAACCGGGAGCCAACAATCTCCCCTCCAACCCGAGCCTAGTGCGTTTCAAACTCGAGAGCTCGGGGTCCGTTACCACTTATTGGAGTCACGACTGCCGTTAAACCAAAACCCCCAAGTGTTAGTAAAGACACATCACTAGATTTAAGCACATGCCATGAAACACATTAGGAGCCTTGACCTTCTACACCGCCATGAACAAGTGTCAACAAAATATTTTTTCCAAAACACAAAAAAGCTTTCAGATTAATAAGAAAATAGAAATTACAATAAAACAAGGATTAGGATTTCACTGTGCTTAAACAGAAACAATTCTATATTTGATTAAACTCTGCTCTAAAAACCAGTTTGTACAATCATTGTTCTAACCTGTTTTGTTGGATCATTTCTATTACACATTTTCTGACCGATCTTAAATCATTTGCAGTTTCATTCAATTCCTTATATCATGTGTAAGTGCATTCAATTAAATCAGAATTTGTCCCGAGCTTAAAAGTGAACTAGAGACAAAATATTTGAAGATGATCTTGTAATGGAGACAGAGTTGAAAGCTTTCCTAATTTCTGACTATGACTTTCCACTTTAATGGAGCAAATTATGATTTGGGGCCAAAACACTATTTCTATGTTGATGGCATCATTTTCTGCCTAGAAATGCTTCCAACTTCTGAGATTGACATGTTCATATTAGGTAATTTTCAACAACATAACCACAAAATTCCAATTAATCATTACACAATGAACCTCTACTGATTTTATCAGTGTTTCTACGGATATTTGATTATCCTAAGTTGAACATCAATAATACCATAGCGATGGGGGATTTTACTAGTTTCTCATTCTGTAGCATGGCCTTTGGATTATTCTCTCATGGAAAACACCCGCACTTCCGCACTCGTTTCCTGGCAACTCCAACTGTGCGGAATGCTAAGGAATTTCATTGTGCTGAATGAGGATGTCCCTTCAAGAAATAATTAGATTGTGAGAAAATATAATATAATTTTTAATATTAATTTTTTATATGATAGAGTTAATTAGTTATTATATTGTATAATTATGCTTTTTTTTAATTAAAAAATGTGAAGTACATCTCACCACTATTATATAAATGACATATAAATTTAACAAATGAATATAATTGATTTTAAATTAAAAGAGAAGGATTATATAAAAAAAAATTAGGGAGATGTGATATTTTATAGATATAAATAAAAACAAAAAATTATAAAATAAAGTTATATATAAAATATATTATTTTGGTTTATTTATTTTTAATTTTAAAGGCTTTAAATATAGTCAAATAGGAATTTAGGTGTGGGTTAAATGTTATTAGGGTTTTGAGCATTTCCATGCTAATTGTTATACATAGGATTAAGGAATGCACTAGTTTAATCATTGTATGGTTTTTTCACCAAATCTTAATTTCCATGGTTTTGTATATGATAGTTCACTAGAAGTATTACATCACTAAATTCACTATTAGTTCAAATTTAGTGAACAAATGTAGCTCAAGGAGGATGGTGAAGGAGGGGGTTTAGGTATTGGTACTCACTAGAACTTGGCTTTGGTTGCATAGCATGCTAATTGTGATACATAGGAATAAGGGACGCACTAGTTTAATAATTGTATGGTTTTTTTACCAAACCTTAATTTCCATGGTTTTTTTTATTTCCATGGTTTTCTTTATGATAGCTCACTAGAAATATTACATCATTAAATTCACTATTAGTTCAAATTGAGGGAACAAATGTAGGTTAAGGAGGATGGTGAACGAGGCGATTTAGGTATTGGTACTCACTAGAACTTGGCTTTGGTTGCATAGCATTTTGATACATCCTCAAGATTAGTTTTTTTATATGATTGTCTTATTATGTATGTTGTGTTGTTATTCTTAGTGTTGGTTGTGATCTACCTAAGAAACCATGGTTAGATATATGTCTATCTAGGTGTTTGCTTCCCTAAGTTAGTCTCTAGAGGACTCATGCTTTCTATGGTTGCTTGGTTACTAGATTTTATATGTGGTGTGAATTATGTGGCTAGAAATGTCATGGTGGAAGCTTGCAGAGCACTTTCAGCTCCTACTTCCACCCAAGTTCATTTCTTTGAACAAATTTTTCATTCCATCAACAATAGTCCCAATGAATCCCATTTCATTTCTACCTCAAACTAATAGTTGATCATGAAGGTAGAAGGGTTATAGGATATAATTAATGAGCAAATCCAAAATAACTAATCCAAATGGCCTCCAAGGTGTTACCACTATAAGAAAATACCCAAACAAATACCAAAGCTCAAGTAGATGCTATGAAAGTAGTGACAAATTATCACCATTGATTTATGAAGAATGTCAAATAGGAGATGGAAGTGATTAAGAAAACCATTTGAAAGAAAATATGAGAGATCTCCAAAACTTGGAAATAGATTTTGTGGTTTGGATTCCTAACATTGGTTTTTCTAGATCACAAGATACTAAAGTATTTAAGCTAATTGAATTATACTAGCTAAAAAAAATCCTTCATTACACGATTCATAGAATAAAAGGGACAACAATAAAAAGCCATCATTCAAAAAATAATCTTGGTTCATAAGTTTGATGTAGTTTTCAAAATAGTTCTTAATGTGGAGATCATTACTCTAGACAACATTATTTAATAAAGTCTTATATTCAATGTAACTAATTAAACACCTACATTGAGGGCCCCTCATCTAATCCCATAAGGTTATATGAGGATGATGAAGATTACTCGATATGTGGAAAGGTTAGCATCTTATGAACCTTTTCTTAGACTTGATTCTGTATATTTCCATTATACATTACGTATATATATAGTTAGGCTCTATAAATGTTGGTGATAACTAGTATGTATGTTATTATTGAAGTGGGAATAAGTCCATGTAAACATGCATATAAATTATGAACTAGTATAAGCATATTATGATTTAGAATAATGGTATTTTTTTATCATTCTATACATATTTTTTCCTCTAGTGGGTGTTTTTTTTTCAACTATGGCTCATAGTCACTAAGTGGTTGCTACCTCCATGGGTAATAATCCAGATACATTCACTCAAAGAGATCTACTCGTTTGGCTTATCTTGTCAGGCCTAACCCCAAGGGTGTCAAGGGGATTTGACCGTGTGATCTCCCAATTGGCAAGGTACTTAGCAACATGAACTCAACCAATTGAGTTATCCCTTGGGGCTCCTATGTTGGGTGTTACATAGTTTTTCTTGTACTATTTCACTATGATATATTAATATAAAGATAGATTGATTACAACAATAAAATAAAAATCTAGAGTTTTTAAGTATAAAGATATTTATAAATTTATATTTTTTTCATATTTTTTTATGCATAATAGATGTGAAGTATCAATCTATGTTTTATAACAATAATAAAAAGAGAAAGAAGAAAAGAAGATAATTTGTTTTTAATAATTGGAAATCTTTTAGTAGAAATCACATTGGAAGTGTATTGTCGACGCGTTTCAAACCTTCCAATGTGGTTCATCATTAGGACAAGATGAAGAACTAGATCTTGGCATCAAGTTAAATGGATGATGAGCAAAGAATTTAGTCGTTACATATAACAGTTAGATTAGACTAAATAATATTTTAATATAAGAAAATAATTGTTAAAATACGGTTGTTAATATTGAATTATGGAAAATAATTATTTAACAAGAAAATTTTTAATGAAATGAATACCTAAAATAAAAATAATATTGTTTTGTTTTGTTAGGTTTGACCTATATTATTTTTATTTTAGATATTCATTTCATTAAAAAAATTCATTTTTGAATGATTATTTTCCTTAATTCAATATTAACAACTATATTCTAACAATTATTTTCTTATAATAAAATATAAATAATATTCATTTAGTCAAATCTAATTGTTATAATTTTTTTTCTCTTCATCTATTTAACTTGTTGCCAAGATATTCTTCATCTTGTCCTGACGATGAACCATAATGGAGGGTTCAAAATGCGTCAAAAATACACTTCCAATGTGATTTCTACAGAAATATTTCCAATTATTCATGATATGGATTACAAAAGGCTAAATTCAGAAACTTTTTTGGATTAAATATATGTATAATTAAAATGGAGGATTATCTTGTGATATCCCCTCGATTGATGTTTTTTTAATTAATTGTGGATATGTTTGTTTCCTTTTTAAATGTTCGGGTTTGAAAGACATCTGAAGAATTTAATTTTCAGTCATTTAATACGAATAATGACTTATTATAAATTTGTAATCATGATTTTTTTATATAAATAAAGAAATATGGAAAATGAATTTTTGAGTACATGTGGCGGACAGAGATGAGGCTACAAAGTTATTGATGAAATTAATTACCCATTAATAAGTCATAGGCATCTAATCTAGATGATTAGATTGATTGAGAAATTATAGAATTGACCAATTAATTGTTTCCCTAAAAGACATGAGGTTGTGTTTAGGAGTGGGAAACAAAAGCTCATGATTGAGTCGGTAACTACCTACCACTTGTTGTTGAGGTGGAGGTAGTTACTAACCACCAAAAGAGTGGTAGATGGGTAATTCAAAAAAATCCTTGTGTTTGATTTCTTTTGTCTCATTATTCTGAAAAGAAGAGAAGAGATTGAAGAGAATCAAGGGTGAAAAGACAAGAAGGAAGGTGTAGGGTTGTTATGATAAGGGGGATACTAGCTAGATGCAGTATCAAGTTTGGGAGGAGCCAAGTATTCAACTACTAATTTTCCAAAACATACTTTTCAAGTGAGTATTCTTTCCTTATAATATGTTTATAAGAGTAAAAGATTGAATTGTGTTATGCTTTTTACTCTAAATTGTTTAGGAAAAATGAGAGATAAAGAATTAGAATGTTCAATTTATCTGCTTTATTATGATCAGAATCTAAGGATCCTAATAACTATTTTTCGAACTAATTATTTTTGCATTAAGAGCATTTATAAATCTTTGCGACAAATATAATATAAGAATATTGTTTTGTTGACCTAGTAATAATTTGGTTATGTCGGTATATGGTTAGTACTTAAAATTGAATATAAGATTTATTATAGAAATGCCTTGTGTATACACACACACACACATAGAGCATTTCTATAATAAATCTTATATTCAATTCTGAGTACTAACCATATACATAGATAACCAAATTATTATTAGGATAAAAAAACAATATTATTATTTTATATTTGTCTTGAAGGTAGTTAAGCTTTCATTGGGATGGAAGGGAAGCCCCCATGATGTAAATATGTAGTGAGTTTGTTTTAAACCTATCTATGGTTTTCAATAGTTGAAAATTTCCAAAATTTTAACTTTCTATTATTCTTGGATAGATATATTCTACAAAAAGTTCCCAATATTTTGCTAACTTCAAAATAAATTAAAAAAAAAAAAGATGAAGAGAGAAAATTAATTCTTCAAGGGTTTCTTTCCTTACTAGTCTAGTTTCTAGATGATCCTATAATGGTACTAGGGAGTGGTCTAATGTTGTGGAGGACCTTGTTGTTGCTAGTCCAAGTGACCTACATTCCTTAATGTATCCTTTAACAATGCAATGGAAGTGCTAAGTACTTGTCCACATGATAGTGGGAATGTGTGATCCAAGAGAAATCCTTAAGGAAAAGAAGCTTCATATTTTTGTTTTCTAATTCTAGTGTTGAAATGCATCAATCAATTTTGAGGAGGATTTCCACGACCACTTCGTCTGCTATGGCTCCTTCATACCAATTATAAGACTTGACCTCCAACTCTGTGAATTGAGATGAAAAGTCCTACAATACTCAATCTAGATTGTTAATTCTCTCTTCATGTTGAACTAAATCTTGCCTTATTTCTTTGAGTTCTTTGTACTCCATTACTACATGGGAGTTAGAGTCGCAAAGGAATGAATACTCTACATTGTGCAGCAATTTTGTAGGTCGCTATACTCCAAGGTGATGGGGAATTGTTCAAGACCTAGAGGTCCTCCACCCAAATTTCTCTGTCAACAACAAGACTAGGTGCTTTAGACATGTAAACAATGCACCAAATAAATCCCGGGAAAGTATAAGGCATGTAGTAAAAAATTCCAACTAGGGGACCTTAAAAGCTCTAATTTAGAAAGATGAGAAAAAAAGGTGGTCCCTCCTTTGAAGACATAGTTGAGACTAGGAAGAAGCTGAGGAACATGAGAGCAAATAGGGTGCCTCCTATCTCAAATTACCTATAGTGCAAAGTCTATCTAGCCAAGCCTAGAGTGAAAAAATGTAGCCACTTGCCTCCATGAGCCATAATTTCTATCGCATGCACATCTTATTGGTTCATGGCCAGAGAGAGAGAGAGAGATGAGGTGGTCTTATTGAAAAAATCCACACTCACCCTTCATAGATATTCATGATGTCAATTCAATGCCACATGGTCATTATTTGTTGTAATGATGGACACATTGGCTAGTCCAAAATGTCAAATTGAAAATTATATGTGATGTATTTGAAAGAACCATCTTATCATGCATAATGCTAAGTGGAAGTGATGATTAAGGAATTGTTTTTAATAATCCCTATGATTAACCCTAATGCACCCCATTTTTCTTGTTGTTTCTTTATTGGCTCATTTGTTAACTCTTTGATTTTCTTCCCTCAGAACATGGAAACAATATATCAATTCCATCAATTCTTTCACTTTTTTTATTATTTCCAACATTGAGTCCAATCATTGCTGCAACAATGAGAGATTGATAAGGGGGGACCTAAAAACTAATGAGGGATCTCTAATCACTATTTTTTGGAATCTTGAAAGATTTTGCTAAGTTTATCCCTTGCAACAAATCATACACTTATGGCACATTTTTGGATTTTATTCCAAGAATATTGGCATAGGAATACACTTTTCTTCCTTTGGATTTATAAATAACTCTTCCCACACTTGTCACCCTTGGGTTTTTCTTTGAGACCCTACTAAAAAATAGTTTGTGAAGCTTCTTTTAATATTTCCAATTTTCAATGCCTGCCTGTTGAGACAAAATTACCAACATGATTTGGAGGATATAGATGTTTTTTTGAGGTGTTCTAGAATGTTGAATTTTTCAGGTCATAAAAATTCTTTCTCCAGTGCTATTGAGTTGTTGAGATGAAGTCATTCAGCTCACATATGTTCTACTAGGAAAGAGATAACTTGATGAGCTACTTGGCTAGGGGTAGATATTTTTTGAGTGAAAATGGCCTTAGTTTTTGCTACCGAAAATTTCCACTTGATAAATTTAGGGGGGATACCTAGAATCTTTTGAAAACCAATTTATTTTTGAAGGATCCCCTATATATGTTTCCCCATTTTTTAAAGAGCTCTCTCAAAGAGTTTGGAATCTTATACGTATACTCCATCATAGGGAAATCCATATGCCAAGTATTAAGCACAAATTCACATTCCAAAAATAAGCGGTTCATGGTTTCTGAATCATTTTTGCAAGAACCACATCTCGAGGGCCTTTAAATTTCCCTTCTTTACATATTTTCAATTGTCAAGATTTTTCCATGTGCTAGATTCCAAAATAATATATTTATTTTTAGTATACCATCGCTTACCATAATTTCTTCTATATGGCTAATTTGGGTGGCAGAGAAAAGAAGCTAATGAGATCTTCATACCTTTGTTGGACTAAGTAGTATGAAGAGCCCCATCCTCTTCATTCCTTTATATTGATATGCCAAGATATACACTATTTTTGAGATATTTCGAATAGTGTTAAGGTATGATGGAGATGGGGTATAACGTAACTAAAAGACCACCCTTTCCAACTTCTTATTGGTGACCATATCAAGATTTCAAACAAGATTTGTTTCCTTTATTATTACATTTAGTGATGGATGGGGATGAGTTCTTGATGATTGGAAAAGGGTGAATGCTCCATAATTCTATCTTACTGTAGCTTCTTGTTCTTTCCATTTCCATGGATCCAAGTTAATTTGGTCAACATAAGAGGTATGGATACTCATGATTTTCCAAATAAGGGAATCTCCTGATCCTTAGTGATATTGTCAAGACATCATTGCCGCTATTTCATAACATCTTTACTACTAATGCATGATATGGATTGATTTCATCACGCATTTATACTAGTAGGAATTCCTTCTCCCATAGACTCTTCAAAAAGCAACTTTTTAGTTCATATATGCTAATTTTGTTAAGACATAAAGTGTGCATAGATGGATTCCCCTATATAAAAAAGCATGTGCATATGCTTGTTTCCTTTAGAAACTCACATATATCTCTAATTTGTACAAAAACATAAAATGTATACATAATAGAAAGTTTTTGGGCAAGATTCATTGGTTTTATCAATATTTAACCCTTATATCACATATTTAATGACCTAAAATAAAAATAAATTGGTTTAGTATATAAGAAAGCCTATGGTAGAAGAATATGTTGAAGCACCCTATGGTGGTATTTTGAATTCTTATATACAAGTTTATATTACCTAATTTTTGAGGCATCTCTTTTAGTTGGAAACCCATGTTTCTTTTCCATGCCCTTGTTCATCTATGATTTGAAAAAGATTCCTTCTATTTTATATCTCTATGTTGATAAGAAGATACTTTCAATCCATACGGGTAGATGGATTTAGAAGGTGGTTACAATAAATTCCAGCAACAAACATCATGTTGTACTTATCATTCGTATTTTTGTTCAAATAATTCAATGGAGAATTCACTTAATTATTGCTCAAAATCATTGCATTTCATTATGCTTGGATTTACTCAATTATAATGAATTGGCAGTGATTTTGTTTTTGGTTCCAATCAATTAGGTTAGTTAGGGTTTTACAATTTATATTGTTTTTAATCGTTTCTCGTCTTCTCTTGTGCGAGACTTTAAGGAAGTTTTTGGAACAAATATTTAGAGAAAAATAACCCAGGAAAGGGATCTCCTCTGACCATCAAAATTTCAGGTAAGTCTCCATAAGCAAATAAGTAGTTATAGTGATGAACATTTCTTATTATTCTAGGTCTAAATTTTGTATTCTCTTTATGCCATATTGTGTTTCTTGAACCTAATAATAGGAATATTTTTTTCCGGATAGTTTGTCTCTAAGAGCTAATTTCTAATTTTTCTAGAAATTTTATTTTTAATTTTTTTTATTGTTTCAGCAAGTTTTGATGAGATATAATTCTATTGGGGAAGGTGTTTTATTTTTGGTGTTTTTTAAAAGAGTGGTCTTTCTGTGGTTGAGTGATATGATACTGGCAGTGAAAATGATACTATTATGCTATTGCTCTACTCAATGATGACAGGTCTAATGCTGTTGCAGGTATTTCAGTGAAAATGGCAGTGTTATGCTACTTCTCTACTCAATGATACCAGGACTAATGCTGTTGCAGGTATTTCAGTGAAAATGACACTGCTATGTTACTGCTCTACTCAATGATGCCAAGACTAATGCTGTTGAAAATATTTCGAATTAGGCACCGAGAAAGCGCAAAGGCTTTCAATCAGTGAATAATACTGACACTAAAACTTACACTGTTATGCTACTGCTTTACCCAATTATACCAAAACTGATGCAATTAGGTAGGAAAAGATACGGGGCTAAACAAATCCATTGTGGCTTTACCCAATTATATCAAAACTGATGCAATTAGGTAGGAAAAGATACGGGGCTAAACAAATCCATTGTGGAGTCTTCCTAGGTGGAGGAAATTGAGGAAATTCATTTTGCAGAAGTATAAAGCTATGCAGTACTCCACAATCAACTTTTTTTTACACATTGTTTAATAATATTACAAGGTTTGCCATCATTTTAATAATTTTTCTGGAGTGTTTCCCATCGCGTACTTACCAGCTAGTAAATGGCTTTGCAAAAAAGCATGTGGTGGTGTCCATGGATCTTCGTGGGAGGTAAGTTACTAGTCAAGTAGAAGTGGGCCAATTCTTTGCGGCCTGGCAGTGGTTTCAGCCGCAATTCCTCCGTGAATGATGACCTGCCATTCTCTAGGGAGTTAGCTAACGTTCTTTGTCAATAGCTGACATTGAACAGACTTAATTCAGTACAGTAAATAGGAATGACTATAATATTCAACCACACATGGCTTCTCTTGCCCATTGGATTCACAGCTTATGATGGATGCAATGCATAACCTTTCAAATAACAGATTCACGGCTTCTTCTACGGAAATGATGACTATCTATGCTTAAATCCATTTAATTGCGCGAAGGTTTACTTTAAATCAAGTTGGAATTGATTAATTGCATGATTGTATTTATATCAGAAATATAAACATAGCATTATGTACCAATACAACTGTTTCTCATATAGAAGAAATTATGCAAAGGAATGGAGAATTTTTGACACAAAATACTCCCAACCTAATTGAAAAGCGTCAACAGTTCATGCCAAAAGGAAAAAACTATAGATATGAGCCTAAAATAGCCTCACTGATGGAAGAGAAGGCAGTATTTATCAGCTGAAAACAAAGAAGATCAAAACAATCTGCCCATATCAAAAAGAAAGACAGAATTGCAGACATCAAGCTTCGAGGACCAGCCGTCACTGGAAGCAGCAACATTAGAGGATAACAACCATCAAATTCCCGATAGAAGCACCTGATCGTAATGGAAAACAAAACCAAAAGATGATGAAAGAAACAGAACCTAAGTAAAAGCAAGGTTAAAAGTCAAGAGGAAAGAAATCCTGAATGGAGAAGATCTTGCCCTCATGGGAGACCTGCATAAACCATAAGCCTCGAACCCCGTGAAGAACCCTTTTTGATAAATCATCTGCCAGCTGATTAAGGACCCTTTTGATGTGATGAATGGAAGCTCCCTTGGACCTGTTCCATAAATATTTGATCCTATCAATCCATCCAATGACTGCAGCTTCATAATGATATTCTTACCAAGAACACCATCCACTATGACCTTTGAGTCGCCAAAAATGGATACATCCTAGATATTGAAAAAGAGGCAGAAGTGAAGACCTCCCTTTTCAGCCCCGTCAAAAAAAGCCTTTGGCATAGGAGGCAATTCATGCGGGACCTCATTAGCATTTTGTTTTGGCCGCTTGGGAAGGCACTGGGGAGTCGACTCATAGATGGAAGTAATAATGGAGATGATTTCCAGAAAAGGGGAAGCCTTGCTATTGAAAATAACCTTATTACGCCACTTCCAAATACACCATATAGATATGACGAAGATTGATCTCCATGACTTTTTTTGAAGACTGCTCCATAAGAAAGCTTCCGAAATAGAGGAGTGAGACATACGCTGGATACCATAGCATTCCTCGAGAGCCTCCAAAGAAGATGAGTCTTCTTGCAATCTAGAAAAAGGTGAAAGTTGCTTTCTTCATGAGACCAGCAGATGGGACAAACATCAGGTCCTTGCCATCCGCGTTTCCTTAAATTTTCCCAAGAGAGATTTCTATTGTGGAAGGACAACCCGTAGAAAAAGATCATTTTTGAGGGGCATCCCGATTTCGAGAAGATAGGCGGGAATGAAGGCTTAAGGCCGATCAAGTCTCTATAAACATCTTTTACCTGCACAATAGACATAGCTTTCGAGCTTTTCCACATGAGACCATCCTGATTCTCCGAGCGAAAGATTCCACAGTTTCTAAGATGGATTCTGATTTGATCCCATTGAAAAGCAATGTCTGTTGGCATCCCCAGACTATCAGCTTCCTTCCAAAGAGGAATCGGACCCTGCCAACCTGCAATTAGACTATCCCAATAAAACAGACCTTTCATGTGGAAAAAATTTAGTAATGAATCCTGAATCTCAATCGCCTAAGCAACACTCTTAAAATGGTCTTTCCCAATGAGAATATTTTTACTTGATTGGAAGTGCCAAGATAAGTTTCCCAGAAAAAATTACCAATCCTTCGGAGGCTTAACCAAACTGGAGACCCCTTAAAAGAGCCTAACTTTTTTTTCGTGAGCCAAAATGCCAAATCCTTCCTTCTTAAATATTTGTTCCGAACTATATTGCTCCATGGACCATTTTCAAAGATGCCTCTCCACAGAGTTTTACAAAGCAAGGCCCTTCCAAAGGATTTCAAGTCTAAAAGCCCCCATCCACCACAGCTCTTAGGCAAGGAAATATTGGATAAAGTTGAGAGATGAAATTTCTTTTTACCCGCTTGCCCTCCTCATATGAAATTTGCAGTAAACTTGTTCATTGCCATAATTATGCTTGCTGGGAGGAAAAATAGATGGGCCCAGTATACTACCATCTGATTTAAAGGATCACTCTTCCTGCCAGTGAGAGGCACCTGTATTGCAAAGCGGAAATCTTCTTGTAATACTTATCTAATATCCACACCCAATCCACCTTTTTATAACCAGAGGCTTTTAATTGAAAGCCCAAACATTTTACTCCAACACTGATAGATTAAACTTTTATTCCAAACAAAGCAGATAACCATTCAACCTCATCCTGGCAGAAATCATCATTATGGAAAAAGACAGACTTTTCATAATTTATTTGAAGCCCTGTTGCCCTCTGAACTTTTTTTTAAAATCTCATAGTAACACAACCATGTAAGTCTGCATAGCATTCCGAACAATATAAAGTCATCAACAAAAAGATTATGGGAAATCGAAATGCGCCTGCATATTTTAAGCGGATAACCTCTGAATTCCTCTACAGCCTTATTGATATGAACGCTGAGAGTATTCATCGCCAGAATGAATAAAAGCGGGGATAAGGGACATCTTTGGGAGAGACCTCTGGATGCAGAGAAAAAAAAGATGGGATTGATAAGGGACATCTTTGGGAGAGACCTCTGGATACAGAGAAAAAAAAAAGATGGAATCCCATTTATATCACCGAAAAATTCACCATCTCAACACATGCCATTATCCAGTTTGTCATACCAGCTCTTATGCCAATCTTTGCCAGTAAACACCTTAGATATCCGCCATCGAAGCAGTCGTATGCCTTTTGGAAGTCAATCTTAAGAATGACTGCATCTCTTTTATTTTTTTGCCTGAATAGCAAATAAACTTTCCTGTGTACTTGCCACCGCATCCTGTATGTTCCTTCCTTTTAGAAAAGCGTGCTGCTCTGCTGTTAAGTGTTTGGATAATGTTCCTTTTATTCTCTCTGCAATTACTTTTGCAGTAATTAAGAAATATTACACAGGGAGATCGGCCGGAAATCCGTGAAAGACTCCGCTTCATCTTTCTTCGGAATGAATTGATTAATTATCACTTACATTCAAGGGAACGGATTTTGTGATATCAAAAACTTTTGTTGCTTTCCATTTATGCTTGGCTTTTAGTTAAATTCGCCACGAATTCGGATGGCTTGTGCTAAAATTCATGTCCTCAAATTACCGAAGAATGCAGATCAGTATTAATCTAAAAAAGCAAAAAAATGTGGATTTTTCAAATTCAATTGTACAGCCCCACTTACACAGTCGACGTTTTGTGAAAATTTGAATCAGCCTTGGAGAACAGAAACAGCTATGTTGGTTTTTGGTTGGAGCCCGTCTATTTTTTTCAAGTGAAGAATCATGTTTGGAGTAGTTTTTGGTCATACACAGTCTTGGTAGGAATTGGATACAACCTGTGTGGAGACCAAACTTCTCTGCCAAATCATTAGAACACATTTTTAAAAATTAAATATGTATATAAGTAGTTATATACATTCTTGATCGAATTAAATCACAAGACTAAGACTTGTAGAGACAAACCTCATACTTAACTACTTATGGGTCTTCATGCTTATGGGTCTTCCAACCTATTATGTACGATGCTAAAAAAAACATAGTGATGCCAATGGAGCTGACTGAAATGGAGCAAATGGAAGCTACTTATAATTAGGAGGAACCTTCATTTTGAGTTGTTGGACAGTTATGGTGCACTCAGGTATTTGATTCGACTCCATCCGAGATATAGTTGCACTGGTGATACGATCTTCCTATGTCCGTGATGTCATGGGCCCTCGAACAACAAGGGGGTAAACTCGGTCTAGAACCCTCGATGAGAGATTTAAAAAAAAAGACTGACAAGCTATGGGAGCCAGCTTTCAGCTACTTGATTAAACTTCATTCAGATTAGTTGCACAGTTGGCTTAACTGGAGTGAATAATTGTACCAATAGTTAATGGGATTATTTGTAAAATTGATTTCAAACACTCAAATTTCAGAAGGTTTATATATATATTTACATTATTTTAAAAAAAATATACGTTTACAGTTTTGTAGGCATAAACTGTTCTATTAATGCATTCAGTGAGCATTGAAGATTTTTTTTGAAAAGAATAAGAAAACGGAAAGGTGAAATATATGCTAGTATGTTCATCTTTATCAGTGTGCATTACCCAAATCAGTAATTTGCATAAAACTTTGTAAGAGAGATAAAATTTATCATCGACCAAAAACCAAAAATTTGGTAATGGAAAACTTTGAAAGAGAAATAAAATTTATGGTAGGCCTTAATAGGAAATCAGTGGAATAACTGATTGCTATATAAACTGTCATGCGAGAGGTTTAACCAAGCTTAATAACATACATGATATTATTTTCACTAAGGTGACAAAAAGTTTACATGTGCTATTAAGCAATAATGCTGGCATAGCATTATCAAGTAAGATACAAAGAAAAAGATACAAAGAAAAAGAATAAGGTTGATGTTATATTTGAAATTTTTGTGGTCTATATCCTAAATAAATGTTTTTTGAATTGATTGAATATAAGGTTGATGTTATATTTGAAATTTTTGTGATTTATATCATAAATAAATGTTTTTTGGATTGATTGAATATAATGTAAATGTATTGATGAGGAGAATTGACTAATATAAATTAAGTTTGGGACAATATAAATCGAGCTTTGTTATTAGCGATGTCGTTGTAGGTTGGGCTTAAAGTGCCAAGGAAGTTATAAATAAGCATAAGCATGAAATTTTCTCTGATAATGTTGACGCTGATTTGGAAGAGATTCGTCAGATTGCTTCTCTTTTTGGGGTAAAACTCAGCCCATGTTAGTAGGTTTCAAGTACTTGGGCTGCCATCTCAAACATGGCAATTATCGCATTACTCACTGGACTTGGTTGCTAGATAAAGTTGAAAAGACGCTGACATGTTGGGATCACAAGTGGCACTTGATTGGGGAAAGGGTCACCATGATCAAAGATGTTCTACAAAGTATCCTCGTCTACTGGATGCATCTATTCTATATTCCCCAAGCAATCATTAACAAGATTGATGCTCTTATCTCCAAATTCCTTTGGTCTGGAACTCGAACGGATTGCAAGATCCATCTCACTCACCTAAACATGATTTGTAGGCCCATTCAGTTGGGTCGATGGGGTATTCAGGACTCCAAGAGGTTTAACATTGCTCTTCTAACGTCCAATCTGTGTAGGGCCTTCAAAGAAAGATGTCTCTGGTAGAGAATAATTTTCAACAAATATCTTCCCTACCCTGGGTTGGAGGAATGGGTGGTTGCAGGTGCGCCAATCAATCCCCGTTCATCTATCATCTCGAGGAGCTTCAAACATGTGATTCTGTGGTTTAGTAGTAATCTTTGCTAGTTGGTGGGTAATGGCTAGATCATTTACATTGGGATGGATGCTATAAAAGGCCTTTCCTATTCCCATATTCTCTCTATCCACTATATTCATTTTTAAATCAGCAAGGAATCTTCACACTTGACAATCTGGCTAGGGTGTAGCCCTTCCCTCTTGCCTCTCCCACCTGATCTCCTGCTTGGCATTTGGGCCTCCCTCAACATTTGGAAGGGGAATGGGAGTCTTGCCACTATCTTCTATGTCAAGCTGGGACCACTCTATTGCAGAACATATACCTTTTAGTATGGGGCGGTCAGATACTAAATGGCCAAATCTCTGTCAAAGAAGTATATTCTTACATTTCCTCCTCCATTCACTCTTTAACTTATTCTGATTGGTCTGCTAGCATGTGGGGTTAGGATGTTTCATTGAAGATCAAATGTTTTGCTTGGCTTACAATCTATAATCGCATTCTCACGTGGGATATCTTGTTGAAGAAGGGTTTCATTGGCCCTCGCATGTGCATTCTATGCAAATCGACTTTTGAGGATTGCTCCCACTTATTTTTACATTGTCTCTGTGATCCTGCTATTTGGCTGGAGGTTTCTCTTTTGCTGGGTGTTTCTGTCACTCGAGATGACTCTTTAGTTATGGCATGCCTTATGAATTGGGCTCAAAATTCGCCTACTTACAGGTATGCTCCATTTTATGTACTGTGGGGGATATGGAGGGTTCAAAATGATCTTATCTTTGAAGGCAAATTCTCTTACTCATATCAAGTTGTCTAAAAAATTGTTTCCTTCTTCATGGAAATCAGTCCTTCACTGCCAAAGGCCTCCTCCCATTCTATTTCCATGTTTGATCTATCTAACATCTTTCCCATATGTTCTTTTGACAGGGCTGCCTCAGGAGGCATATGTAGTTGTGATTCTTTCTTGAGAATTGACCCGTCTTCACATTATAGGTTCTGGTGATCTAGTGGCAGGGGAGACAACATCAGGGCTGAAATGATTGATTTATGGGGTGCCTTACAATGTTCCTTATGGCTGGGCATCGAGTGGATTTCAATTTTTGGGGATTTCCTTTGATTCAATGGATTTTGGGCCACTCCACCCTTGGGGTCTCCTCCCTCTGCAATTGGATGATCTGTATCCGGGATCTAAAGGCAACCTTTTCAGATATCTACCATGAACAAAATCTAGTTGTTGACGCCCTTTCCAAGCAGCGCCTATCTCTTTGTCCCGGCTTCTTCCATTTTGAGTACTTTGTTGCTGGTTCGATATATGGGCAGGGCTTTTTCGAATTTTCATAGGTGGTTTTTGGCAGGTTTTTTTCTATCTCTCATGGCCTCTCCTAGGCCTGTTGTATGGTTCGATGTCTATCTTTGTTTTCCTTTCTTATTTTGATACCATCTAAGTATGCTTGTTGCGATACTCTCTGAAGGCTACTTTGTTTTGGTTTTTAAATAAATTTTGGTCTTCAAAACTTATTACTTAACAGCACTAATGAAGTATGTTCGATCCAAACAAATATAAAACTCCTATTTTTATTGAAAAATGACTGTTTTTTCCTCCTAAAAAACGCTAGAAAAATTCATTGCGCCAGAATACGGAGCTCTATATAATGTTAAAATTATTTGATTTCATAGTGAATAGTCATTTCCATAAAGAGAGATGGGTTGGTTTAAGCAAGGCATAAAAATTGAAATGTCATTTGTTGTGGATGTGGATTAAGTATTGAAGGCACAAAGTCGCAACTATAGAAGACACTGTTGACAAAATTGGCGGAGTCGATAATTGTTTAGCTATTGTGGGTGGAGTATCTATGAGGAATGCGGAGGCCTCTATCCGTACACCTCCGCATTGGTACCAATTTCAAAATTGTGTTGTCGAGGGGACTGAATTTTGGCTATCTCGGAATTTCGCTCATCGATCATGTTTTTTCTCACTTTCCAAGGAGACTAACTAACTTTATCTTGTGCTTGATCTATTGGTTCCTCTGGGGCCCGCATTGCCTTCGGGTTTTTCATGTGGTTCCCTATATCATTCTGCAAATCACCTTCCTTTTCCATTAAATGAAGTGTGGAACTTTTTATCTCGCTGTGGTTGTGTAAATCTCTAATTACAGTGTTTTTCTCGAGCGTGATTTCCATCACTTGAATCTTCTTTTACATGTTTATGTATTTTTTTCAAGCTAATCAACATTAACGTCCGAAATAGAAGTACGTTTTGGAGGTTCAATTTTTGAATGGCGATCTTTAATAGATGAGCCATTAATACATTTATGATCATATTCTTCTCCCAAACCATTATTAATTGAGACAATTATTAATTGAGTCCACCTCCAAATCACAGACATAGTACTTAGTAGCCCAATGAACATTGAATACAGTGCACAAATTTCATGTTTGCATACAAACTCCACGTTCTTGTTATTCCAGTGTTCACAAATTTTGCAGCTCCATACACTTTTCGACTTAGCTTTAATAGCTGTCTAATTTTTTTACAAAATCTAATAGGGCCAAAAGCCTTCAGCTATTGACGGAGTATTTTTTCCAAAACACAAAAACGCTTTCAGATTAATAAGAAATTGGAAAGTACAATAAAACAGGGATTAGGATTTCACTGGTTTTTCCTCTGTGTTTAAGCAGAAACAATTCTATATTTGATTAAATTCTGCCCTAAAAACCAGTTTCTATTATGATTAATCATTGTTTTAACATGTTGTGTTGGATCATTTCTATTATACATTTTCTGACAGATCTTAAATCATTTGCAGTTTCATTCAATTCCTTAAATCATATGCAAGTGCATTCAATTAAATCAGAATTTGTCCCGATCTTAAAAGTGAACTAGAGACAAAATATTTGAAAAGGATCTTGTAATGGAGACAGAGTTGAAAGCTTTCCTCTTAAGCAATTTCTGACCATGACTTTCCACTTTAATGGAGCAAATTATGATATGCGGCCAAAACACTATTCCTAGGTTGATGGCACCATTTTCTGCCTAGAAATGCTTCCAACTTTTGAGATTGACATGTTCATATTAGGTAATTTTCAACAACATAACCACAAAATTCCAATTAATCATTACACAATGAACCTCTACTGATTTTATCAGTGTTTCTATGGATATTTGATTATCCTAAGTTGAACATCAATAATACCATAGCGAAGGGGGATTTTACTAGTTTCTCTTTCTGTAGCATGGCCTTTGGATTATTCTCTCATGGAAAACACCCACACTTCCCCACTCGTTTCCGGGCAGCTCCAACTGTGAGGAATGCTAAGGAATTTCATTGTGCTGTATGAGGATGTCCCTTTGCACTCTCCATAGTGAATCATTGTGTTTGGGGTGGCGGTTCCAATAATTAACCAATGCAATTTTTCAATATTTGTGTGAATTTCGTAACTAATATTTGTGTGGGATCCATAACTTAATATTTGCATGGGAGTTACATAATTTAATATTAAGTTACAGGTCGCGACTAATGCTCCCCATCCCGCATGTCACGCCACCAAGCCTACGGTGGTCTTTCAACCATGCTGGCGAGGTGCGGCACCACCGAACACTTTCTTTTTAACAATACTTTTGCACATGGACTACGCCTAATTCACAACCGTGTACTTAGTTTGTGTTTCGCAACCAAGTATAATATGCAATTAACCTTTATATCAATGAACGCCCATACTTATTCATTATCCACAGCAATTATAAAGGAACAACAATCGCACGATATAAAGGGGAGGGGCAATTCCCGAACAGTCTGCCCAACAATGTATATTATATCAGTTTTTCAATAATACAATGTACAAGTGTGCTTGGCAAAGTCCAAGCCAACACTTAGTCAAATTTTACAAGAGAGACAATCTTGCCTTACAATAGTTTTGTGCACCCCTTGTACAAAGAACGGTGCTCACCCGAGCCACCTAATATCACATGCCAAGTCTGCACCAAAACCGAACCATAGAATCCACCCGGAGCACACTTGCTCAACCTTCGACTTATTTCCAAGTTATAACCCAAGCGTACAATCCACCAAGAGTTAGTGCGCATGAGATGTGCGCATCTCCCTTCCAAGTGCGCACTCCTACTTGTCTCTGCAAAGTTATGCGAGTGAGTTCGATTGCCAAAATGAGCTCCAACGCTTCTGCACATATATGCATCCTAGCGTGGGCTATATGTGGGTTGTAGCCCCTTGGCCGACCCCCAAATCATGTCGCAACACCCTTTTCTGAACATCATATGTGAGTCGGCTTGCCACCTTCCGTGGGTCGGCCCACCCCTCAACACCTCGTTCTGCTGTGGGTATAAACCTCCCAACACTTAGTCGCATAAGTGTTGTTCGCTCGCTGTCCGCCTTTCGTCGCATTTTTGTTTGGTGTAACGTCGCATTTTGTGTGAAGTCGCCCTCGTGCAGTCATGCACGCCCGCCCGGCGTGTGCGCGCGCCCGGGCGTCCGACGTCCGCCCGTCGCACAATCCACAAGGCGTTACATCCTCCTCCACCTGAAGTCGTTGTCGTCCTCGACAACATCCCCAAGTATCAATCCATGATGTCAACTCCTCCACATATGGAAAACATATGTAGGCTCCATCTCCACGATGTCTCATCTAAGTGACCAACTATCACCAAGATAGTCCATACCAAAGTATGTTATAGACGTCCATGATCATCGACCACCTGCCACAATCTCTCCATGTTGCTTTCCACCATTGAAGGCTAGCCCCTCCAACTCAAGCTACATGTCCACTGCAACAATGTGTCAACTCCACCATGTGCATCACCTCCACCATGTGCAAAACTGCCCATGATATGTCAACCAGTGTTAACACACCTCAACTATGTGCCAACATCTCATCACTCTGTCAAGTGCTCTAAGAGAACACTTCTCTCCATCAAGTGTCAAGTGTCCCAAGAGAACACCTTTCTCCATCAAGTCAAGTGTCTCAAGAGAACACCTCTCTCCATCCCTGTGAGTTCCTCCATGTAGTCTCTCCTCCAAGTGTAGGCCCCATAGCTCCATCTCTCTGCACATTGGTACCCCTCATGACTCGAACTAGTTGGGCAACTAGTCCAACTATACACCCAAACCACAAGAATGCACATCCTTATGTCACCATCAGTCTTTCCCTTGACATCCGCTACATCTCGGACTCATCAAGAATCTCCCATGCTCAGGTCCATGGAAACCCCGTCCCATATGCAACATAATCAAGCCATGGTCTCATTGCACAAGAGTGTACAACCTCTCCACTAGCTCATACAAGTCATAACAACATCTGCACAACATCCTTTGCTTCGGCATACTCCAATAGAATGTCCATGAATGACACATCTACTCATGCTCCCACATAATGTCCCTGCACAACTGCCATCCTTCATATCTCCAACCTGATGTCCATGATGTCCAACTAATGTAGACCTCATCCCAACATCTGACCACCTGCACTCAAGTTTGCAATCTGTCATAAAGAAGCCTCCTTTCAAGGCCCCTTGTAAAGTTGATGTGGTTCCTCCCTACCAAGGCCTCCACATCAACCTATCTCCAAGGTTGTCTATAGAGAAAGGAGGGCCAGGAAGTTTCCTCCCTAACTCTCATCCACCCATGTGTCGGATTGATGTTGTGTCCTCAAGTATGTATGCACAGCTTCAATCTCCACACATGTACATCCAAGCTCCTTGAGCTTGTCCTTTGTCAACTGAAAGTCATATATGCCCATAGCATATCTACAAAAGTCCACTATGCCAGCAAGATCTCTACCCTCATAATCCTCATCAACCACTACCTCTGAAGTAGTACTAGGACTCCCTTCTTTTGCAACCCCATTGTGAAGATCATCAGTAGAAGATGTCTCTGTCAAGTGTCCCAAGGTTCGTGAGACTGCCTTCTCACTTGCCTCATTCTTCCTCACCCTTGCAACGAAGTCAATCAGCTTCCCTTCCTTTGTTGTTTGAGTCATACTCCCAAGTCCTCTTTCCTCTACATCCTCATGCTTCACATTTGGATCTTTGGGATACAAAGTCATAGAATTCATCCTCGGTCTATACCCCAAGCAACTCGTTCTATTCATCGGTACCATCATGGTTCTTCCTTCAGCTGTGATCAAGATAATGTCTCGGTCCACCATTGGTATGGCTTGTGCAAGCTTCATGAAATCTTTCCCCAGCACCATAGAATGATCATCCATGTCTACAACCCTCAAGTCCAACTTTCCAAACCACGATCCCACTTTCATTTGAGTGTCCTTCATTACACCAATAACAACTTTCATGGTAGAGTTGACTTCTTTGAAAGCACTCAATTCCCTCTCCATCTTTGCTTTCTTCCCAAAAGACTTTGCTGCCTTCCTACTCAAGAAGCTATGTGTAGCCCCCGTATCAACCAAAGCTGCAAATCTCTTTCCCTCCATGGTCACCTGCACAAAATTCAGCTTCAAGGCATTACCTCCTTCTGTCCGCTTTGTCTTATGTCTTATATCAGCAACCTTCTTCAAGAATTCAGCCTCAGAAGAGTCAATTGGCCCATGCTCCATCTTGAATTCCTTCTTAAGGTACTTCACTTCCTTGCTTGGCTCATCTAGGCAACTCAATCCTGGCCTAGCTTGAACTCCTGCAAGCTTGTCCTTCATTGACCTTTACTCAAGTGCACCAATCAAGTGTCCATTGACTACTCTCATAGAACTCAACTTCCGCACATCCTCTGGATTGTCATGGTAGTAATTCCCCAACCTGTCAACGTAATCAAGCTCTTCTTGCTCAATCACAGCGATCTTATTTCCAAGAAGCTTCTTCTATATCTCTTCCTCAATCTGCTTGATTTCGGCTTCCAATATGGCACTTTCCTTCCTTAAGCGGGTTCTTTCATCAAAGAGCTCTTGAAGACCAATTCCATTTCGTTGGATCTCCTTATCAAGTTCTTTGAGTTCAACATTTGTTGTACTTCTGCATTGGCTCTTGAGTTCTTCAAGTTCTCTTCTTAGTTCCGAACAACTTTCCCAAAACTTCATGTTCTCAGCCTTCATGGCAACCCAGTCAGAACTCCATTGACCCATTCGTTCGAACACTTCATACCTCAAGACTTCACCCGGTCCATGGCTAGACTCACCTTTCTTAAGTCCATCCACCATCTTGCCTTTCAGTCTCTTATCCGGCCCCTGCATGATGAACCAGTCCTTGTTTCACTTGAGTGTGAAACTACTTCCTTCACCTGCAAGTACCATACTTCTTCCAAGTGTATCGCACACTTGCACTTCGTCATGAGCTTCACTAGCTCTGATACCAACTGTCACGCCCCCAAGCCTACGGTGGTCTTTCAACCGTGCCGGCGAGGTGTGGCACCACCGAACACTTTCTTTTTAACAATACTTGTGCTTGTGGACTACACCTAATTCACAACCGTGTACTTAGTTTGTGTTTCGCAACCAAGTATAAAATGCATTTAACCTTTATATCAATGATCATCCATACTTAATCATTATCCACAACAATTCTAAAAGAACAACAATCGCACGATATAAAGGGGAGCGGCAACTCCCGAACAGTCTGCCCAACAATGTATATTATATCAGTTTTCAATAATACAATGCGCAAGTGTGCTTGGCAAACTCCAAGCCAACACAGCCAAATTTACAAAGATAGGCAATCTTGCCTTACAATAGTTTCATGCATCCCTTGTACAAAGAATGGTGCTCACACGAGCCACCTAAAATCCCCTGGAAAATCTGCACCAAAACCGAACTATAGAACCACCTCTGCACAACCTTCGACTTATCACGAAGTCTCAACCCAAGCGTTTAATCACCAAAGGTTAGTGCACATGAGATGTGCGCATCTCCTTCCAAGTGTGCACTTCTTAACTTGCTCTGCAAAGAATGCAATGATTCGATGATGAACAATGAGCTCCCCATGCTCATACATATATAGGCATCCAAGCGTGGTTATGTTGTGGGTGGCAGCCCCTTGGCCGACCCCCAAATACGCCATAACGCAACCCCAAACGCCATTATAACGTGTTGGCCTTGCCATCGTGCAAGCCTCCTCCAACGCCATATAAATCATTCAACACTTAGTCACATAAGTGTCATTCGTTTGCTCACATGTCGCCTTTCGTCGCATTGTTGTTTGTCGTAATGTCACCTTTTGTGTGAAGTTACCTTCGTGCGGTCGTGCACGCCCGCCCAGCATGCATGCACGCCCGGGCGCTTGGCGCCCGCCCGTCGCAAATGCCTTAAGGCGTTACAAGACAGATGTTGTGAATGAGCTCGAGATTTGAGAGATCAGGATGAACGGGGTTATAAAGTGCGTAGAAGATGAATTTGGGTTAATGTCCCAAACAGAAAATAAAATGTCAACTAACGAGAAGGGTGGTGCTGATTGGCTGGGTCTGCAAGGCACATTTACTGAAGATGGATCAAATTTTGAAGAGACCTCAGCGTGTGATATAGGAGACTGGACGTATTACAATGGTGTTGGCACAGAGCTCAGTTACTTTGTAGAAGATGTTTCTTTAGAATATCTTGGGTTCATCATCGACAACTCCATCTATGGAGATTCAACGTCCAATATTATATATTTTGATACAGTGTACGGCTATGCTGAGACCGCTGAGGATTTCTATGGGTTTCTGTGGGAGGATGATATTTGGCAGATGAATGAACATCCAGTCATTCAAAATGATTTTGAATCATTACAGCAACAAGAAGTTCGATTAGTAGTCAGTGAACCCGAGTTTCCTGACGTTTGGAACGATATTAGAGTAGTCCAATTTTTGAGAGACGATGAGAAAGGAATTTAATGTTTTGAGAGAAAACTGTGGAATTGACATTTGTAACAAAATACTGATGTCTGTTAGGAGAAGTGTAATGCTGCAAATAAAGCATATCTTGTAGACTGATATATTTAATTTGTTACCAAGAGCGGCACTAGCCTATCATAGCTAATTTCTATTTTAGGTACATCATTATCTATCAAATAACTGTTGTTACAAAAGAATGAGTTTCCCTTAAGACATTAGAATGAGTTTGCCTTTATCGAGTGCTTGTGACTCACGGTTCTCTGAAATCAAATCGCCATCAATAACAATATTTGTCTCAAGATCTTCTAGCAATTTCATTAAAGCTTAATGTAGAATATTGTTTGTGTGTTTTCTAATAATCAAATATTTAGTGCTTTGTTAGACTTGGAGATGGGTCACTAGGTAAATAAAATGGGTCTCCACCTAATCTCGGGCAATCGAGAGGTGAAATCAATGGCTTTTTAGTGTGGTTAAGAGGTCCACATCTAATCGAGCTAGCGGTGTTTATCAACATTCGCAATCAATGTGTTAGCAAGCAAAAAGTTTAGTCAACATTATCGATCACTATGATTGGGGTGTATCAGCATGAGTAGAGTGTATGCATTATTTATAACTATGATGAGAACAGTTGAAAAATAATGCTTACAATATATTTAACCTTTAGACCTTTAACTATTATTGGTGGTTACTCCCAATCTGAAGCATTTTTTAGTTTACTCATACAGCCTTACTGATACACCTTCATGAGAACAACCTCATCCATTTCTTTAAACGATGGATACTCTCCTATAGTCATAGTTAAAAAGATAGCGCTATGGTATCAACCATAATCATGATAAAAAATAATAAATAATGGTCCACAACGTCAACAAGGTTAAATGATTGGATTTAGCAGCACACTGATAATATATTCTATAAAGCAAACATGTTTCAAACTAAAATTAAAGGAGTCATTTCTAATTTCAACCGTACATGACATGCTAACCCATGCCCACTTGTGGAATTGTGAGAGTAGGTATGGCAACTTCAATGTTTTGTCTTTCTCCCTTCAACTTTACAGTTCGTCATAGATTCTTGTGAGACCAATACCGCGTTGAATACTCAACATAAACGTGCTCATCCATTCGCCACTCATTAACGTTGTGAAAACATATAAAAAATATCAATCAATGGTCATCGATTAATATAGTATTAATGCTTAGATTTGATAGGAGATTTAAGAGGAAGGCGGTCAAAGTTCGTGGATCGGCAATTCCTCCAACAAGTTTTCCGGAGTTTGCTTCATGTTATGGTCTTCCATAGTGTGGTTTGTTGTGTAAAAATGTCCGTTTCGGATCATGCTGAAAAAAGAAATGTCGGTTTCGGAAAAAATGTCAGTTTCAGACATTTTCTTGGAGTCACAGCTTACCAAATTGAAGTACTACATTAAATTTAAAGAAAAATTATATCGTACAATACACGGATCCATCATGAAACATTGTGAGTGTGGCGGAATGACATTGTTCATTTATCGACAATGTACGATTACCTCTTTTTCATAATTGATGTTATTTATATTTTAAATGTACATAGCTCCAGGGTACATGTGGATATTGTCTACTTCAAATATCGATCACGATATTTGATGTTTTGTTCTATCATTATGAATTGGATTCTTAACCAGCTTGATGGCATTTATGCTACTACTAATTTTTTTTTTCTAATTTACTATAGGTTTCTCTTCATGTTTGTGTAGCTATCAAGATGATTGTACCATATTTTGCCTTGGTGAATGAAAGACCAATTATGTTTGGCTTTTTGAAAGTTCAATATCTCATATTTATGAGATGTAGATTTTTTTAGTAATACAAACTACTAATTTAATTAAAATGATTAGAGTCAATAAAATTAATCATTTTAGAAGGGTTGTTATACTAGTATAGATTTATTTTATGCATTTTTTACTAAAAGTTAGGAGGGATCAGATTAATTTTATACTAAAAATTAAATGAACTAAACAGTTTTCTCTTGTTAAAACGTAATTGAATTATTTTATCTTTAATTACTTTTTCCTTTTCAGTTTTGAAATATTTTACTAAGGTTAACATTCTCACGCACAAATTTTCTTTTCTCTCTCTCTCTCTCTCTCTCTCTCTCT